>JAGSMP010003379.1:0-60131 GCA_029286625.1 Parnassius orleans | reverse complement strand
TGTTATAGAAACCTTTTCTGTCAATTACTGGCTACTCGAGATATTGCCTGATATCTACCAATGAGTTATAGGTCAAATGAGTCAAAGGGTCAATACGTCCGGAATGTCTAGGAATCCCAACAGGTCATTAAACCTAATTAACATACACATAATAGTGGAAGTTTAAATTAAGTCCACTGATGAAATAACAGTTCGTTTTAGTTGGGTTCAAAATCCTCGGATTTGCAATGTTTGCCACAAACATGTTTAAACATGTGAATCTTTTCGATTGGTGCATGTGCCAGTTATTTCACCCATTGCTTGCATCTGAAAAATAATATAAATAAAATCACATTTTTATTGAACAGATAGAATGTTAGCAGTCACAATTGATAATGTAATTTCTAAGTATAGTTCGTTTCGGATTTCCATCCCATCGAACTATCAGATTTAGGAAATAGTGTGTTTGTATTTGTGCACACAATCGTACACTATAAAAACCTGTCCTACATAGATGGCTAGTCCATAAATGTACTCGCGTTAAATATCATAATACAATTAAAGTTGAAATCACCACAAACCTTTCATCATCTAAGGGAAATATTGCTACGAATAGCCTTTTCTTGTTATTATTTTTTCCGCTTCTTGCACCATTTAATTGGCAAGTTTTATAATGTATATTTATTTTTTTAACAATTCTGTAAATGAACAACGGCTTCTATAACAAAATTTAAAGCAATCTTAATAAATAAAATTATACAAATGTAATTGTTTGATTTGACATTTGAACCTATTTGATTTGACAATGTCGTTAATAGACATATTAAGAAAAGCTGAAAGAAGAGATGACCGTCATTAAAATTTGACCAATCTCGTACGTATAATTTTTACTATGGAAGTTGCACCAGCCTGTATGTTCCTAGCAGCGAGTGTGACCATCATGAAAATAAATAATCTGTCCTAAACTCGCTAAAAATCTGCCGCCTCTACATATTTATGAAAATGCCTTATAAATGCCCATAGACTTAGAAAATACTGGCGTATAGACATGGAGGTTAGAGAGAAGGAGAACGATCGCCGTAGAAAATAGTGTCCCAGAAATATTGACAAAATAAGTGAGGCACTGCGATCGCTAAGTTGTCTCAATAAAAGCGGGCTGTTGTGCGATAGTTTGAAATGATCTATCAACGTTTAATATACGTGTATATAATACCATTCAAAGAAAAAAAAAGAAAATAACGAAATTATTATTATCTATTTCTTAACTTGCAAATCTTTTAATTAACCTTAATTTCAACAATTTCTTAAAAGTTCAATAAGGTTAATTTATTAAAAAACCATGATTAATTAAGCAAATAATAATTTTACATATTCGATATTTCAATGTGCAGCTATGAATCGATAATGTATGAAGATATTACCTTTGGTACTATAAATAACCATGATCGACGCAAATTGTTTTTCAGTCTATTTTCCGATCAGATGCTAAACCACTTGCACATCCACGCACAATACAATATTTCACAATATTTTAATGTTTATTTTTGTTAAAAATTATGCCGCGAGAAAATTTGTACATTATTTGCACATTCAACTAACTTCATCTACTTGTACTCATAAACAGCTAACTTCGCAGACAGTACTTACCGACGGCAGCGCCGCTATAAATTCTACAAATTTTCAGGGACAGGCGGGCTTTGCTTTAGTACGTAGCGATCGTTCTCTTTCTCTCTAACCTCCATGCGTATAGACGATCTGACAGCCCGAAAATATGTAACCAATTTTGATTTGTCATTGTGTGCGTTAGCTAGTGATGTACATTTTACTTACAAGGACTATCGAAAAATTATTGTTAAGGAAGCGGTAAAAAGATTTAAAAAAATGATTTAGTGCACGAAACGGAATAACTTCAAAAATTTACTGAATATTTACCTTGATAGTTCAAAAATAATTAAAAAATATACAAATAACATGTTCCCGGGAATAAGCAGCACCTACCTAACTTTTGTTGGATTTTAATTCAAAATGTACAAAGTCCCAATAATCTCTGAAGAGGTAGTCTACCGATAAACTTAAACAATTTCCCCCAAGAATAAGAGTGGAAAGTTGTATTTTCAAACTATGACCGTATATCGTGCATTACCTGTGAAGTGTGCAACCATAAGGGTTATTTCTATTATTGACACCACAGTCACTCACGGAACATGTAACCATTTTGGAAAACTATGAATTATAAATATTAACACTATTATAATCTAAAATGTTACAAAATATCTAGGAGTTGGGTGCCGACTTGTGCCGACCTGTTAATTAAAATCGGTTAGGGTGTCATGAGATTTGGTAGCTTTTCTATAGTGCATTTTTGCCATAAGGAATTTTCTTCTCCCTTGCACACTATGTCCGTCTATACGCCAGTATATTCTAAGTCTATGTAAATGTCAGTCATATTTTAGAATCTCCATTGGATAAGAAACAAAAAAGTAGTGTAATGAACTTTCTTAATCAACATAAATCAATAAATAGGTATCTTAAATTATTGTTAAAAGTTAAAGGTTAGTGATTGAAAATTATTTACAAATAAGCATCCAATTATGTGTCTACATTTCTTTCGTGTACCACGTGGTGGCGGTTTAAGAATATTCACTAATTCGTACCATTTCATGGGTGTCATATGAGGCGACAGAGGGAAATGAAACAGAGGTATGCAGCATCGTCTTCATAATAACTAAAAACTAATAAAAAAAACTGCCTGCCAAGTGTAGCAATTATGACAAATATCCCTTCTACGCGAAGACAATTTAAGGAGAGGCCTAGGTTTAGCAGTGGATTTTGAAAGACTGTGGTGATTGGGTAGTGGTTATTTCTTTTATATACTTTGAAATTTTTACTATACATTGATACCTGTACCTGTTTGCGGAACCCTATATCTATTCTCACTATATACAAAGCTCTTATTTGTAGTACACTAGAATATGCATCACCTGTTTGGAACCCATCATACCAAATTCACAGTGATCGAATAGAGCGTATCTAGCGCAATTTTACCCGCTACTTAACCTTTAAAGATCAAACTTGTCCTTACCGTGCTGACTATAATACTAGACTATCCCACTTCAAATTAGAGTCTCTCGAAAAAGACGTCGACTTTGCGATCTTAAAACACTTTATAAGCTAATTCACGGCCTCCTACTATCACCGGCACTGTTAAATCAAATAAGTATCAGAGTTCCAAGATATATACCAAGACATCCGATTACCAAAATCTTCTGTTTACCTAACCATAGAACAAATTTAGGTAAACGAGCCCCAATAAATAGGTTAATGCAAACGTATAACGTTAAGAATATACCAACGGCGACGTCGACATTTTCCATACGGATAACGTATCAGAATTTGCTAGATTATGTAATAAGTATTTATAACTCTTTCTCTCTTCTTCAAGTTTAGCATTAGTTTTATTGTAAGCAAATTACTTGTAAATTTATTAATGATATTGTTCAAGTTAAGTAAGTTAACAACTGTCTTATTGTAGCTGCACTATTTTTGTGAATGTTGTATATACCTTTAAAGGCGAATCATTTTGAACAAAACCAATTGTGTTATATTTAACAATGTCTAGTGATAAGCCAATGGTGTATCTGTTAAAATAAATAAAATAAATAAAATAAATACGAATAACATCTCCTTAATGATTTCTTTCGATGATATCCAGGTGTCCGTGTTCCTTTATAACTTCATTCGCTATTATGATGGAATAAATATGTTTATTTAAAAATGTTATTCGTAATTTAGTTTTAATTAGGTTCACATTTGAAAATATATCGCACATGAAACATTGAAATTAGAAAACATAAACGAGCTTTAGTAAAATTTGCAATTTTTGAACGTGTGGAATATCAACAGTTAAAATAAATTACCGTCCGTGCTACGACCATAGAGCAACACGGGCCTCAGGTGGACCGCAGGGTAGTAGCCATAGCGATTTCTCCTGAAACAGTACCGTCTGTAATTTTTTGTGAGGGGAAATCTGCGCACACCAAGCGCACAACAAAATAATCGTCTGTCACTATGAAACTCACACATAACAATTAAAAGAATAAACGAACAATTTCACACACCATAAACATAATAATAATAGACGCCATAATGTGCAAGGGCGAAGAAAACTTCTTATGGCAATATAGCAGGATAGAAAAGGATAGCAATTGTTATAACTCTGTGACTGATTTTAAATGGCAGGTCGGTACAAGTCGGTACGGAAGGAATGACCTACCTTATTACCTTGGATTTTTTGAGAATAATAGTGGTTTTATTTAGGAAGTATTTGTCTTCAACAATGATTACTTGTTCTGTAAAAATACACCACAGTCACTCAAAGAACAAGTAGCCGTTGTTGAAGACAATTATATCCTAAATAAAACCACTATAAGAAAGAATCCTGATAATTGCACTTTTCACAGGTAAATTCTCAAGACGTCCTCATTGCCATGACGCGTTTATACTTTTAGTTAAAATTTACTGTGTATGCATAGTAAATTTTAACCAAAAAAAAAATATAAATGCATATTTAAAATATAGAATATTTTTAATTATTTTGTTAATTTTAATATTTTGCAAAGAAAAAATTCACTTTGTTGATAATATGCATGATTTTGGTAATAACATTTGTCATCAAAATATTTTACATGTAGGTACGCTGAGGATTGATTCAACTATATCGAAATTAACGTCGATATTTATTTTGCATGTTTATAATGAACCGACAGACTTGCGGACCACACAACAAGAAGAGGAATGAAAATAAATGCTCAATTTGCGTTCTAAAAATGTATTTTATTTTACCGTTTGTCAAACATATTCCCTCTGGATTCCATAAATAGAAAAAAATTATTAAGATTAATTGGACGGATTAGTTGGAATCCAAAGAGGATTTTAACATTTTGCAGCAAACACTTTCTTGACAAGTATAAAAGAAAAAACAGAATAAGTAAATACAATTTTATTAAAAAGCCATTTCTACTTTATTCCAGTAAGTATAATATTGTTATAGTCAGACTTCAAAAACAATAGACAAAAATAGAGAGAGATTTTATATTTTTATACATTATGAAACTGTAATACATTAAAGATAAAAAATCTGGAGATTATCCTCTTTAAGCCATTATGAACCCAACTAAGTATGTATTTATCAACCAAAAAATGTATAACCTTACTTAACTATATGATTATGATAAAACTTTTAGCGTAGTTAGGTAAAGATATTAAGTATAGTATTTAGTGCCCCTAAAGCGCCGCTAAACGCCCGTGCGTGAGACGAGCAGTTCAGTATACTAGGACAGTATAAATTCCATAGTATCTAATACTCACAACGCTCAAAGCTCAATTTATGCTTGATGCCCGACGAGAGTTCGCCGATTGCTTGATAGCGTGGTTCATCGCCTACAGCATTAGTCGTAGAGAAGAGGAACTAGTGGTTAAGTAACAGCCGTGCAGCTCAATAGATCTGCGAGATTAAGCTGCACTTGCTGCGGTCAGTACATGGATGGGTGGTCGTTTTCTTAACATACTGAGATTAAGAGAATAGAGAGTGCATATGTATCCTCACACACTTGGTGCACTTTAATATCTTCTGCTTATTTGGCTTGTCTCTGTTGAGATTGGTTGCCGTGCCTTCACCGAAATTGTTTTAGTTTATCTCACTCACCTCTTCAGAAATTAATGGGATTTTGTACATTTTGTATCAAAATCCAACAAAAGGCAGGTAGGTACAGCTTATTCCGGGGAACATGTTAATAGTTGAATATTTTTTAATTATTTTAGAACCATCATGGTAAAAATTCAGTTAATTTTGGAAATTATTCAATTTCGTGCACTAAACTATTTTTTTAAAATCTTTTAACCGCTTCCTTAACAAACCTTTACCGATACTCCTTTTAACGGTAAGATGTACATCACTAGCTAACGCAATAACCGGCAATAACGCAATAACAATGACAAATCAAAATTTTTCACGCTTTTTTGAGCTGTCAGCTCGTCTATACGCCAGTATCGTAGACAGAGAATCCAATAGACAGCGTGATATGTTTTGTTTCATTCCCAAAACAAAGGACGCATATATCATATTAGCCTTGTAAGAAAGAAATATGGCTACTATATTGTTGTCCTTATTACCGTACCACCTAACAAGCTGTTTGGCATTAAATTTAGTGGCAGACACAGCAACTGTCACGGACTCACGGAGTGTTTAATGTTTATTATTTTGTTTAAAAATTTATTTGCAAATAAAACTAGACAATTGTGCGTTTTAAGTTAGAAATTTATACCATATCGTAATGTCGTGCAGTGTTATGGGCTGTAAAAGCCGCAGTGAACGAAAAATTTAAGGCATTACATTTCACGCGTAAGTAAACTTATTTAATGAATATGTATTTAAATAACTTTCTGAAGCACGATTTACATGGAAGTATTAATTAAAGCGATGTTCACGGTCAGTTTTTCCTATAAATTATAATGATATTATCATTATTAGCGATATTATAACCTCAAACCTATGATGCCAGCTAAAGTTTATAATTACCCGAGGTACGACCTCATCGCTTACAATTACAGCGAGAGTACCTAATGTATTAACACTACATATTTACCATTGTGTCAATAAACCTGTGCTTATTATGTCATTCAAATTCATTAATTTTGATGTTTTTTTTACTTGTCAGTTTCCCAATTGATTCGGAAATAAAAAGAAAATAAGTTTTAGCAACCGGTAAGAAGAATTAGGAGCCTCCTAAATACTCGCGACTTTGCTCCAGGCACTTTGAAAGGAATTTATTAGTCCGAGAAAGGACAAGAACTGAATTGTTTCGTAAAGCACTTTATACAATAAAGGTTTGTATGCTTAAATATGGTCGTATTTTAAATCATCTAACTGTGTTTTGTATGTAGTAGATTGTTAACTAAAGTGTGTAAGTATAATATCATGCACTATGATAAGATAAAAAGGAACTTAAAAGACATCATTTCTTTTACACTGAATATATAGAAGAAAATTGAAAAATTTTACATTTTTCCAGGAGGATGTTGCAAATATATATCAGTTTGTTTTTCTCTGTATTTACTAGTGAGCGGGTCGTTTTAATAGAACATAATTTTTTTAATTTTAATGGTTTAGTACCCTGACCCAATAGTTATATGTGGATAACGGTGTTGATTGTATGATTATTAAGCTTAAATATAGTATTGTGTTTATTAATACGACTATATTGTACAATTGTTTGTTATCCCAAATAAAGAGAAAAAAAATATAGAAGGACCTGAGCCTGATGATTAGGGATTTTACAACCAAATACGGTGCGTCTTTAATTTTCATTGCCTCGCTAACTAAACACTAGTACTAGCGATAAGAATTAATATAAAAGTTATAGTTATCATTTCATTTATTCAGTTTTTATTGAATGCTAAATAATATTGAAATTATGTGATATTTTTCCAGGGGGACGTCAAAACTACTAAAAATGGGCATTAGATTGATGATGTAGTTATGGAACTACCAAGCAAATTTGCGGTAGGTTTTAAGTTTTAAAAGATTGTGTTGTGCCGCTTACGAAAACTGGTGGTACCTAACTGTCATATAAGTAGTCTAATGGATTAAACACTAAAACCAGAGACTGAAAAGTAACAAATGTTATCTTTACCTATGAATTTGTATATGTAAAAGAAATTGACCTACTCACTGACTGATTAGTTGACATTACGCACAGCATTATTTGTCGTTGTTTTTGAGAGCCATTGGTTTCCTTGTTTTAATTTATATTTTGCTTCGCTGAATATGGTATAGGTGACATGTAACATTATGAACACAATTGAAAATCTTTTGTTTGAGATCAATAACGGCCGCTAATATGTTTAATGGATTAAAACATTTTAACTTTCTGTTTCAGCCACTGGGTACGCCAAGAAGTCTTACCAAGAGATTGAAACAGCAGCAAAATCTGTCGGAGAAGAGGTTGAGAATGATGCGCGCTCTTCGTCAGAAAACAAGGCGTCTAAAAATAAAAGTGGCAAATCTGGAACAAAGTCTTGAAGAGTTTAAGGCCAAAGCTACTTAACTCGATCGATCCCATCAATAAAGATTTCCTTAAATTGATAATCACATAATACTTCTCATACTGTCGCTTTAAGATATTTTGAAATAAGAATACATTATGAAACCACAAAAATTAGTGAGTCCCTCGAAAAAATTAGGAATATTCATACTAAATTAGTTTTATTTCAAAGGACAATAATAATGAAATTGGAATTACCAATACCTATAAGTGTAATTATTATGATTTTCTTAACAAATAAATATGTTCTAATATTTGTTATTAATATTATCTAATTGTTTCATTTGCTTTAATTATCCTATCCTAATAACATGTAAATAAAGTGGCCTAGAATTACTGACGTACGCTTCACAAACAAAATTCTCTGTCTACGCTAGCCAGTATATATTCTAAGTCTGTGATCATCATAGACTTAGAATATACTGTTTCTAAGTCTATGGTGATCATACACTCCTAGACACATTATAATAGTATCCACAGACTAATATGATGCTTACGCATACAGTATCGGTCGGTGACAGCGACAACTCGGATACAGACTCGGATCAGCATATTGTATGAGGGTGAGCGGTCTATGTAGTTAAACAAATCCGAAACATCAAGACCGTTATAATTGTAATCTTTAAGTTTAAAAAGGAGTAAATAGCAATAATGTGATTAAACATTACATAATAACATATATATCATTCCTTGGGTGTCATAAGAGGAAACAGAGGGAAACAAATCAGGAAATGGGCAGCAGCATCTTCCTAATAACGACTGTAAATAAATAAAAACTGCGGTTGCCAACCCGCTTGCCAACCGTGGCAATTATGGCAAATATCCCCCCTATGGGACAATCTATAGGGGAGGCCTATGTACAGCAGTGGAATTAACACTTAACTCTTTCCCTGTCCTATGAATAATATATGAACATTTCGATTGTTTAACTGTTGTGTCTATTTTGCAGACAGGGAAACTGTTAATAGGTTGTAATGGAAACGTAGAGGTGCATGAAGGTAAAAACTACAATATATCCAACCATAAGCACTTATTAATTAAATTACATACTGAAAGTTATTTTATTAAGAATAAAGTATGTAGCAAAATTGCAAAATATCATTAAGGAGAGCAAACAACATTTTTACAATAAATTAGTTCTCCTTGAAGGATTCTACCAAATTGACATCGTAGTCTTGTTAAAGACCTTTTAGTACACGTTCCCTATCATAAATATATAACATTTAATTTATATACACATATCATTTTTTTAAGAATAGCGTTTCTTTCAGCGGATTTATATTAACAATTTTGAAGTTTATGTATGAACTAAGTGGAGACATTCTTATTAGTTTATGGGTAGGACCCCATTACTATCTCGGAGGTCGTCTGGGTAGGTATCACCCTCTTACCTAGTACCGGTATAAATAAAGGCTGTAAGGCATTCCATCTCAGTCCGTAGCGGTGAGAACGACCTTCTTCGTTTAAAGTTAGGTGCGAATTTTCATAGGCTGCAGTAGCCACCTACCAACGTCAGGTGGACTGTAAGTTCGATGGATACTTCCGTTTTATAAAAAAAAACCTTTAGCTGATAAATACTAATATTGTTAACATTTTTATAACATGTATTTTCGGAATAATATTAATATTCTGAATTACACATTTTATTGGATACCCAGATACGATATTTCAATATTTATTTAATTATTATAACCATTCAACGAGGAAACGCAGCCAGCGTTCTTGACACGATATCACAGGGAGTAGCACTGTATGATAATTTAAGTTTTTAGTTTTAGGTTTTCTTTATTATATTTTTTTAATATTGTATGTATTTTAAATGTTTCATTATATGTCTGCAATAAGCCGCCATATTACTTTTTATGTGTTCATGCAGCTTAAAACTCGCGAAAGGGCACAACGCTTTTAAAGATATCTGATTTGTCAATATACGATGAGTAGTTTAAAAGATCTGAGAGAACAGATAAACATACATACATACATCATAGCCTTCTAAAATTGTAACCATCCTTTTGGCTGCGCTGTAGTTGGGTAAAATTATTCACTTACATCATCTGCGTCAAATCAGAAGAAACGAATATACTGCAATCGGTATCGATAATTGAAGTTGAGGCAGGCAATGCATGGCGCAGCACTATTTGTCATTCACACATTCACATTAGACGCCCACTGGTGTATTTTGGTTTTGGTCTCGCTGTAATCACTCCATTGCCAATCTATACTATACCACAGAATAAATTATAGTACAAGAACAGAAGGATCACTGTCTGATAGCAAACTTGCGAGCTTAAACCTAGTTACAACGTCGCTAATATTCATAATACTTTGCACGCCTCAACCTTCGTCAAATTAGCCTACCGATTATATCGTCGAAAAAAAAATTAATGCGGCGCCCGTATTAAATCAAAATGCACCTTACGTCCTATCTGTATCACTTAGCCCATTACGCGCCTTTGTTAAGGCCGCACCTACTGTGGGGTTGGGTGTTTTGATAAAACAAATTTTAATCCTTTGATATTATTTGGTAGTAGAATACACCGAGGGAACATTATTGTTCAATGTGAGGAAGGTTAATATGCAACATCGAGAAAAATTAAGATAATAACAGCGTGAACGTCTTTGAAACTATGATAATTTACCTACTTACCATTTTTAAACGACTTCAAAAAAAGACGAGGTACTCAATTCGACAGTATTTTTTATGCGTGTTACCTCAAAACTTTTTCCTAGGTGAACCGATTTTGATGATTCCCTTTTTTATTTGAAAGCTGGTGCTCATAATTTATATATCCCATATCTGGTATATGGATCAAGATCCATATACCAGATATCCGATATCGATATAGAGATCCGATATAGATATCCCATATATGGATCAAGATCTGACCGGTAGTTTTGGAGTTATCCTTAATAATGCGTATTATAATGCGTATTAATATTGAAGTCGGTTGTACAAAATTTTTAATTTCATTACTTGTCTCTCTTCCTCTCTTTTTAAAAAATGTTACCTCCACACGAGGATTATCTCCTGTATCGCGGGGGCAGTTTACATACATAGATTTCACAAGGACAAACATCCAGACCCAGAACAATTATTTGTAGGCCATACAAATACTTGTTAAGTGCGGGATTCAAACCTGCGGCCCTTAGCGCTGCAACTCATTGCAAAGCCACTGCGCGACGGAGCCGTCACTTCTTTGTTTCACATTTTTTGTTATTTAAAAACATGTGAGACGCGACGGCATTATTAATAAAAGAGTGGATGAGAAGTGCTGCAATTTTCAACCTCTTTTTTTATCGACCAAGTGTTAAATTAATACCAGTATATGCATTAGTAGGCGGTCACTGGTAGTAGGAGGTCTACTTACACTGAATAATTTTGTAAGGTCATTGGCACTATACGCGAAAATATCGAAAATTGCGAAGCTGTGGTCAGGTCGCTGATCAAATAATAAAACTGTAACTATGGCTTCAGTAACTAGGTACCTAATTATCCAGATCTACCTATAAATAATAATATCTCACTTTTCGGCATCCTTAGCAACAGTAAAGAATGAAAAGTCGACATTCCTATTGTTATTTAAGCACCCGTATGCAATGCAGTACCTTTTGGCTTTTGAGATGCCAAACTTGGATAAAAACTCAAAAATAAATATAAAAAGTGCCTAAATACTTATAAGAGCAAAATATTTTTGTTAACGTAAGGTGCGCGTCAGCTCTAGTGCGTGTGTGACAACCTCACGGAATTAGTCTCTCGTAGGCGGTCACGCTGCGTAGGTATATTTTCATGCCTAAAGCGCGGAGTGAGACAGGCCTGACTATACTATATCTATGGTATAAATATTACTATACTCTTTGGGGAAGTCTACAAAGTTCGTCTTTGTATCCGATGTATTTATCCTGTAGTCATGGGCGTTTTTGGATTTGAACGCAAACGGATATTTATCCGATTTCAGATTTCAAAATCTATTTAAAAATCTGATTTCAGTGGCGCTTAGCCATGCCAATTCGTTGGCGTATTTAAATTTCGTTTTATAAATTAAAGAAACGACAAACGCAAATGTAATACAGAAACAGATTTGCGCGATTATCCTTTATGCTTCAATCTAGGCTTAGGACTAGCAGAAAAGTTTTGTATGAAATTAAAACTTATGCGGCGCATTTTAAAATCGGCATATTTACAATGATTTCTTAATATATTTTTTTAGTTCCTAAATCGGTAATTGTCTTTTGCGCCAAATAAATTGAAGCGTGAGATCGTTTAAATGAGCTTCTAGATTACCCGTTGTAGATTTATAATATGATATAATTTAACTACAATATTTACACACTGCAACTCCAGAAGCATTTTCTTCTTTGTCAAAACGATTCCATACTTCACTGTTATGTAAACTTACTTATATATATACTCACACACAATTCACTTAGTTAACTGTTTTTTTTAACTCTAAACTCTACTAAACAAACAGGCAATAAACATACTTGTAATTACAACATATCCTGTAATTCACTGATACGACTGACCGGCACGCGCGCACTTATCACCAAGGTCAAATTTGCATCTAAACGAAAGCAACATGAAAACAAAAGATTATTTCTAGTAAACAAACACAAACCAAAAAGAAAAATAAATCAAACAATATCGCAAATATAGTCTTTTACAACTTAATAATAAGAACGATATTGATCGCATATTTCAAAGATTCTAGTAAGCAAACACTCATCAACTACGGAACCAAAAATTCATCTACACATAATCTCGCAAAGCAAATATTAACTTTATGTACTTAGCAGTAAAGATAATATTGATCGCATATTTCAATGTGCAATAGATTTACATAGCCGACAAACCGAAATCCAAAACGCAAATTCACGCCATCCTTTTCATTCCGCTATGTTGTGTTTGGTTAGAAAGAGAGAAACTGAGAAAACGGTTTTCTATGCATCAGTTTGCGTTTGGATTCCAAACGCAAACTGATGCATAGAAATCCGAATCGACAATAACCAAATCCAAAGTTTGAATTTGGTTATTGTACAGATTCGTTTGGGTGTACAGATCGTAAGATGGTAGATTAGTTAGGTCGATTTTTGAAATCGGATTTACTAGTTTGAGAAATCTATACGATTCAATTTGTGTTTGAAATCGGATTTTAGATTCGTTTTGATATATCTGACGCATGCCTATTATCTTGTAGTTAGTTAGTTAGTTTACCCGGTAATCCACAGATTAAGTGTCTGCGCATGTGAACTATTAG
The DNA here is from genome assembly GCA_029286625.1 of Parnassius orleans. NCBI lineage: Eukaryota > Metazoa > Arthropoda > Insecta > Lepidoptera > Papilionidae > Parnassius > Parnassius orleans. The sequence goes on along the minus strand of JAGSMP010003379.1, from coordinate 46,795 downwards.
TGGAAACGACGAAATGACGAAACAGGTGCTCCAATTTTGATATAAACTTCAACTTATATTGTTCGCATCCGTTGGATTTATCTGTTGCCAAAATTCCCCAAGAACTTTTCATTGTGACGCATCGGCATATTAAAGATTTAAATCCCGAATGAAATGAAGACATTCGGTAGAATCTACTAGTTAGTCTGTGATGAAGACATGGCTTAAAAGATAAGCATTCAAGCCATAAAATCTTAAAATTAAAAATGATACGTCATTGTCGTTGACATCGACTGACATTTTTTTAATTGGACAAAAAATCATGTCAATGCAAAAATAACTAAATGATGAATTAAGATAAATTATTTTTTTCAATGCCTATTTTTTATGTTTCAGAGTTAAGTGTAGTGAAATATTGATTATTGTGTATACAATTTACTACTATGAGTAATCGTAAGGTTTTTTCTAAATATTAACTATTTTTTTATTCTATTGCTAAAATCGGTGGCGTTTTTGGTACTGTTTATTTGTTTTGTAGATAAAGTTATTGATATTTACCACATTATTTTTTATTGCAGCAGGTAGAGGGCCGGCGAAGCGGAAGGTAAAGCCTGTCGAGCCTCAATCGTTATTAGATTTTGATTTAGGCGAAGGTGAGAGCTCAGATGATTCAGATTTCCGTATTGAGGATCATCCAGAAGAAAGTGATGATTATTCTATCAACAGTGACGATGATGACAAAAGTGAGTTTCTGTCATAAAATCAAGTAAAAATTAAATTTGCATTTGCAATGAGTAATATTATTTTGTGTAATTTATGTATGCGAGTACAGACTACATTCAACTAAGCAAATTTATATTAAATAACAGATTTCATAAATTCACCATTCTACATTGTGAGAAAATTTTATGAATTAAAATTAGTTTCCAGTAAAAATAAAATTAGCCAATTCACTATTGGAGTAGTATATCAGATTAACCATTACTTTCTCATTAAGATGAAGTTTATAAGAAACTGACCTATAGTACAACTTTTATAAGATACTAGCTGATCACGTAGATGTTGTTATGCCCGTTCCGACATTGCTTTGTCTTAAATTCGCAATAAAAAATATTGAGGGTCACTTTTTGGGATAAAAACTTTAATCTTATTTCTCAAATTGTAGCAAGCAATACATATTTGTACAAAATTTCATTGAAATCAGTTATGTAGTTCAGGAGTTCATCATGGACAAACAATGTGACATGTAATTTTTATATTTAAAGATATTTTTTAAATTTGCGATAGAGGCTTAGGCTCAACTGTACAAACTATACTAACAATTTCAAGCTTTAAACATTAATGAGGATAGATCTTATTTTAGTTAGTCTAGCCCTAAAATATTATATTGCAGAAACATCTATTTTTTACCTATGTAAAATGTATGGTATGAATTTAACTTAAATGAGACCAAGTGAAGCAAAAGCCATCACTGTTGTGCAGGTATCATCATGAGAAAAGTGAAATTATGGTTTTGTGATTAAAGTAACAAAATATTTTTGTAAAAATTATAAGATTTATAAATTGTTTTTCTTGTTTGATTGAGGAATTCTAATTTATACAAAAAATAAAGACTGTATAATGCCTGATATACTATTGATGTTATTTACACAAAGGCCAGTCAAATAAAGTAAAAAAATTAGTAAAATGTAATTGTTTTTCAGTTCACTCCATTTTACTAAATGCACATTTATCAATATAGTTTAATTATATGACAATAACATTGTAATTAATAGGTATTTCTCATTTCCAATTCCAATATATCATAATCTTTATGAAGGTTCTAATAGTCTAGATTATGGTTAAGTCGCCTACAACAAGGTGCAGGTGATTGCATTTGGTTAAACTTTGGTGTATCAAATTTATTCACATTTAAAAGAAGGTGCAGTCAGTTGCTTTCTGCTAAAACTAGGTGTAGTGAAGCCTGAATGTTAACTTCTGTTAACTTTGTTAAAAATGATAAATGCATCTGTCAAGTTATATCAACAATGTGTGGCATCACAGGGAGGTTGCCATCTACTTCCTACCCCTTTACCCTTTCACACAGCAGGATACCTACCAGTGTGTAATTAATGTGTTTTATTTTTTTCAAGGGTGGTTTATACCAACCACCCCTCTCCTTCTGAGAATTAACTAAGTAATGCATTTGAAAATATTTATTAAAGGGAAATAAGTTTTAACCTTATATTAAAAGTATTAGGTCCTTACATATGAAATTGGCGTTTTGTACGGGAGGAATATAAAGTCATTTTTTTGTAAAATATATTTAATTAATCAAAGTATGCACCGTTGTTATCTATGCACGTTTGCCATCTCATAGGTAGTTCATTGATCCGTATACTAAAAAATCCATGGGGGCGAGAATCAATAAACTCTTTGAAAGGTTTGGACTGCCCATCAGTTAATTTTTTTTTCTTGTGAAGTTGTCCAAATTCCGGAAAAATGGTAATCTGTTGGAGCAAGGTCCGGGAGTATGGTGGATGTCTTGAACATTCCAATGTAGCTCATCTAACTTAGTAGTTGTGTTGTGCAGTGTATGGTCTTGCATTGTCGTGAAGCAGCAGTGGCCTAGACATTGACTCTCGGTTGTTTAGCAGCTAGTTCTTCCTTCATGGTTTGCATTTGCTGACAATAGATATCTGCTGTAATCGTTTGGCCAGATTTTAAGCTGTAGTGAACGACATCGGCGCTAGTCCACCAAACACTCTAAGTAACTTTTCTGAGTCAATTTTCGTTTAAGGCAGGATTTGGCTGGGTCTCCAGGGTTCAGCCATTGCGGCAGTGCTTCCGATTATCGTACAGTATCCTCTTTTCATCACAAGTAATGATTCGATTTAAAATCCTTCATTATTGTGTCGGTTGAGCAAAGTAACAGCAGTCGATGAGTGTTTGCAAGTTCGATTCATTCAATTCATGAGGTACCCATCATTCAAGTTTTTTACTTTCCGATTTGCTTCAGTGGATTAATACAGTTTTATCACTTACCCAAGCTGCAGCTATCTCCGAAGTGCTTTGTGATGGATCCTTCCACAATAGAATTTAATTCTTCATCTTCCACTTTGGTCTCCGAATGTCCACAGGGTTGGTTCTGAAGGTCGAAATTTCCAGGACGAAAACGTTGAAAACAAAACGTACCGTGCTCTTTGCTGCTTCTGCAGTACTGGTGCCAGTAGAACTCGTACTCGTAAATATACCGATATTGCATGTTTTCCATTGTGCGGTAATAAGCGACGCAAAGAATAAAATAATGAGGAAAAAACAAATGAATGACTGTTTTCAAAACTCAAATTTACCAGCTAAATTAATTTATAAATTTGAATTTGGAATTCTTAACCAAAGAGGAGATATTTCCGATCAAAGTGGTCAGTACAACAAAACGCTAATTTCATATGTAAGGACCTAATATTTGTTTTTAAAGCTCTAGTGTAGGATGTTACTTTTGTTTTTATCACATAGTTACTTTTATTTTAACATTTATGATTATAGTTTACTAATAACATAAAGAGCATAATAATCTTACATATTTTTAATATAATTTCAGAAGATGAAAAAGTGTCAGTTCCGATGATCAGTCGGGATCAGATATTGAAAACAATTACAAAACTCTGCTAATAAACTTGGGAAGAGTTGTGTGTTACGGACCTACCAAAAAAAAATTCAAAGTTTTTGCATTCAATTTACTACTTCTTTTCTCCTACTTCACCAGGATGTAAGTTTTGACATCACCCTTCAGCGGATTAATATTTGCAGTCCAGTAAAGCTTGAACATTTGGTGCTTCCATCGTCAAAGTTAGTGCATTATAATAATAAAAATGATGTGTCTTACCTAGTTAGACGAGCACCTCTCTTCCATCCCTCTACACCACTACACTAGGAAAGACACCTTTGTCGATAGTATGACACTTGTTTTACCTCTATATGAGACATCGAGATATAAACTCCGCAATGGTTGATCATTAAGTGAGCAGTGAGCCAATATAGTTGCCCATTTTCACAACTCTCTGACACAACCGCTCTCCACTTTAGTAACAAGCGACTGTGTGAAGTGATAAAACATGCAATTAATAATGATTGTGTCAGCGACTTGTATACATTTTTTTTCATCTCTCAGATGAAAAAAAATGTATCAGATGATGATCACATCTTTTCAGATCTTAACTAATTAATTTTAACATCTTTAATATTAATGGTTTTTACGCAAAGTAAAGTCAGATTATATTACTGGTCTGGGTATTTTACACCTGGTGTAAATGGCATGGCTATACTCATTGTTTGCTTTTATTATTTATCAAACACCTAATTGTTAACTTTTTTTAAATATAATAAGGGTGACAAACGAGCACACAGTCCACCTGATGGTAAGTGGATGCCGTGGCCCATAGAAATCTGCATCTATACACAATTAAGAATCTAAATGCAGATGCGTTGTCACCCCTGAGGACGGCGATGGAATGCCTCGCTTCCAGTAAAAAGGGTCTCCGGTTCTTTACACTCACCCAAAACAGCAGCATTAAGCTGCTATTTGCGGTATTCTGTGAGCCTGGTCCTACCTGGTCGAGCCGACCCATTTGTGCTGGCTCCAGGCGTGGCTCTAACATGAATAAAAACTGCTAGTGATTGTCAGTTTAACTTTATGAATTACATTATATTATAACTCCATAGACTGATTTTGTATAATAGTCAATTATTTAATAAATAGTCTTTTAAAAACTAAATTGTTTTTACAAAACATACACCTCATTTCTTCTTATCCAATCCTTGGATTCGATTACAAAAAAGTCGAGACTTGCTCATGACATTACACATGGCCTAGCATTTTGTTTTACTGTTTTTGAACGATAAGATAAGGAACAATGTAACGTTTGTTATTTACAAAGTTGTGTGTATAACATTTTATATGAGACTAAAGCTAAGGTCGAGCATATTTTGGCGGTTTTAGACAAACAACTTGAAATTGTGAAAAAATTTGCGCGATACCTATATAAGTTTTTATCATTTTTATAAACTAGAAGCTCGAAGTTGTTGACGAATATGTTTACCTGGGACAACTAGTCCGACTAGGTAAGTCAACTTTGAACGAGAGGTCAATCGACAGATTCAACTCGGCTGGGCAGCGTTCGGGAGATTACGACACATCTTCTCGTCAGACCCTCAAAACCTTATAACTAGATTATACAACCAGTGCGTGTTGTGGTGACCTATCTGAGATGTGGTCCTTCACTGCTGGCCGTATGAGGAAGTTCAAAATTGCCGAGCTATGGAGAAGGCTATGCTCGGCGTCTCTCGATAGACTTAAAACGAGGATATCCGCAGTAGAACCAAGTGACCGACAGCCCAAAGAATTAGTATGCTGAAGTGGCGGGCGGCTATATGCTCGAAGACCGACAACTGATGGGAAGGTTCTCGGTGGCGCCTCGTACCGGCAAGCGAAGTGTGGGCGTCCCCACTGGATGGGTGACGACCTGGTAAGACAGCGGAAGTCAATGGATGCAGGTGGCAAGACTGACTGCTTTGGTATTCCTTGGAGGCCTATGTCCAGCAGTGGACTTGTGAAGGGCTGTAATGATGATAATGATGATGATAAACTAGAATAGTTATTTGTACTATTGAACAAGAAATAACAAGTGTTGTAGAAAATTTTCATAAAAGAAATAAAAGAATCTACATGCCGTTTCACAATTTACCACTAAAACTAGATGGACAATCATAACCGATTTACACAAGAACTATAAAACCTAGAACAAAATTATACTCATGTTAATAAAGGCCAGATTATTAGCTTTAATAACAATATAAAAAAATCCATAAGTTTATATACTCCTGAGATATGTGACAAAAAACCCAAAGGTAGACTTAATTTTGAAGAAAAAGATAGCGATTTCAAACTAAAATTACGACGACACTATGCTCTCATTTAACCAGATTCAATCATGTAGTGAATAGAATAGTTTATTTTTATGGCTAAAAACGACAAAATATTGTTACATTTCTATTAAATTAAAAACTTATACTTACGACGACTTTCAGTCTAAAAACTCGCAACGATCTTCAATGAGCCCCAAAATTCGGAAGATGGCGGTTGTAGAAGCTAGGGTTGCGTCTGACCAAATAATATATTTTACATACGGGGTTAGAATAAAACTACACAAAATGTTAAAAAATATATTTTAATAATAATATTACTTGTAGAGGTCAGCACTTTTTAATGATTGATTATTAATATAATAGGATAGTTTTTATTCAATATAGATTATTACATAATACTTATTGAAAGTCATTTTTTTATTTACCACTGATTCGGAAAATACCTCAGTCCTCGGAAAGTACCTCGTCCATTTCCCTTCCCCCCTCTAACTCTTGGCCCCCTCCCTCTACCACACCACCACTTCCACCACATACTTGTTCATTACTATGAAAAAAGAGATGCAAATAAAGTACAATTTATAATACTATATGTAATAAATAGATTTTTTAAATTGAAATCATATTGTTAGTTCTTTTACTAAATTAAATTACCACTTTAAAGTACGTATCATACAACGTCAACGAAGACGCGTTCGACTCTTTCGATGTTAGCACATTTCACTTAGTATATCATGAATAAAATATTGAAATATAGTAGAACAGGATTTCTAGATTAATTTGGTACCTTCAGTTTAGTAAAAACCAATAAATTTGAATACTTAAGGAGGCATTTTTTACTGGAGCACAACAGAGTACTCAATGACGCTGAGCATAAATAATCATAAAATGTGACTTCAAACTTTACTTCATAATTAAACAAAACAATTCGTTGTATGATATTGCAATCTTGCGCCCAGATGTTAGATAATCTATTAGACAATGGTTTACAAACGTTTTGAAAGGACTTTACGGTCTTTAAAATAGAGTTAAGCGTCGTTTTAATAAAAATAATTTTTGGAAACAATCGTTGCCCAGAGCAAAGGTCGAGTTTTCGTTTTGGAAACGATCGTTGCCAGAAGCAAGCGAGTGCAACAGTAGGTAAATCCTGCACATATGTGACAACTAACTTCATAGTTAAACAATATTTATATAGTTAGGTTTATTTTAATATTTTTCTATAAGTAAATTGGAAAGAGTTGATATTATTATTTTACATGGGTGTGAAAAAGTATTGGAAATATTTAATGAATGTGATAATACTGTTATTATTGTTTAGAATAAGTTATTAAATTTTTTCTTTTTTAGTTTCCAGGTGACTTAGCCAATGTCTTAATTTGTGCTGGTTGTTTGGGTTCTAGAAGTGATGATTTTAATGAGATTGTGGAGTGTGATGGTTGTGGTGTTACTGTACATGAAGGTTAGTGTATTTTTAAATATTAAAAACAATTTTAATTAATGTTTTTACAACAATAATGTTTTCTTATTGACAGGTTGCTATGGAGTTTCTGATGTGACAAGTGAATCTAGTACAGTTAGTTCAGCTTCGACTGAACCATGGTTTTGTGAAGCTTGCAAAGCTGGAGTTAAGGATCCTAATTGTGAATTATGCCCTAATAAAGGTTATTTTTATTTGTTGGTAAAGCAAGATTAATTATTATTATATTTCATTATAAAATTACCTACACAAACATTTGATCCATTGCCTAAGTGAAAAAAAAAACTTTTTTTTTTGTTCTTATTAACCAGACTTCTTAGTGTAGTGGCGGTGGTGTAAGAGAATACACCACCCTGTATCATCGCGTGGGTGTGGTAAAAGGCGACAGAGGGAAAACAAAAACAGGAGATAGAAAACAGCATCTTTCTGATAACAGCTCAAAATAATCAAAAAATTGCCATTGACAACCCGCCTGCGAAGTGGCATCTATGGCAAATATCCTCCTTTATACTTCCCCGGCTATATAAAAGGCAGTTATTTCAACATTACAGACAAACACATTATTTATATGTATAGAAAAGTTATATTTTTAGATTGTATTATTCAAAGTACTATTCTTGTAATTTTATTATTTTTCTTTAAGGTGGTATTTTTAAGGAAACGGAAGTAGGTGCTTGGGTGCATCTTGTATGTGCTCTTTATGTCCCTGGGGTGGCTTTTTCTGAGGTAGGCATTTTATAAATTTTTATTTTTACGTGATATATTTGCGGCTAGCTGTTCCCTGATCGCGTCCGTTAATTACGATTGGATTTCATGTTAAGTTTTAGCGCGGGACCCTAATTCTTTTTCTAAAATAAAAGAAGCCTAAGTTACTCCTAATAACATCAGCTATCTGCCAGTGAAAGTCCCGTCAAAATCGGTTCAGCCATTTCGAAGATTAGTCGGAACAAACAGACAGACAGACAAAACTTTTAAAAATTGTTTTTTTTGTTATAAGTACCGTATATACTTTCATATAGATTTAATAAAAGCTGTTATTTTGACATTACAAACAGACATAAAAAGAAGAGATAATTTACAAATTTAAGCTTTAAAATTATTAAACCAATGGAAGCAGAGTGTGTGCATAGTGGCAAACTCCATTTCTAGAGTTCTTGACTTAACATCCTTCTAAGTTTCTCCCAAAGTTGGGAGAATTAGCCATAATCAGCATGTTTAGCGGGCAGATTAGTGATTGCTTTTCTGGTTATTTAATACTCATTCTGCTATTTGCCACAGGAAATGATACTTACATATCGTTTTCAATAATTTTTTGGCAAAATAGACAAAAGCTTTTCTAAATTGAGTCTTATGACTTCCCTGGGACGAAATAGGGCGAAGGTTACTTTTTACATAGACATAGAGAATGGACTGTGCGTTCCGTATTCAATTTTGCAGTGAATACAGACCGAAAAGTGCGAGAGAGACAAAGCGAATGTGCGGCTAGTAGTTCTCTTTCTAGAATTCAGATTGGTCCACGTCACTGGCAAAGCGACTGTGCGGCCAATACAAAGAGACAGGTATTGGCCGCACAGTCGCTTTGCCTCTTTCTAGAGAATGATCACTTTTGTGAGGCTTACGCTCAGTCCATTCTCTCTATTTATGACTTTTATCATTTCAAATATTGTAGGTGGAGCGTCTTTCTGGTGTGACTCTGTTTGAGATGGCCTCGCGTTGGGCGCGCGGTCGTGCGCTCTGTGTGCGGACGCGACATTAGCACTGCTGTTTGTGTGGGATGTGATGCGGACTATGCAAAACATTTTTCATGTTACTTGGTAAATTTGTTTATTTATTATAATTATGTCTAAGTAAAAAATGGTTATGAAATTATTAAAATACAAATGAGTATTTTAAGTCTACTGATTAACTGTAGATAGCTGTGGATGAGATTATATAATGCGTTTATGCATTTTATGTAAAAAGTTTGATTATTGTCACAGTATAATTAATTTGATCATTGTAGATTATTTTTGTTTATGTCAATTCTGTCAATTATTTTGTGAATATTAATTTTTATGGCCCAGTACTCATCACTGGGATGAGGCCTCTAGTCCGATTAAAATTATTCGAAAATGTATTACTGCAAAAGTTGTAAACAGCGGTGGAAGTATTATAGAGATATACATACGCTTTTTGCTGTAAGATGAAATTATACTATAAATGGGAGGTCAATGTGGTTGTGGCAGTGTGTGATATATCCAATTACACGAAAATAAATATTCTCTATGTTGCACTCTTTTACGTTAAGAAATATTACATGATACCACTTCCTGCTGTGATGGCAGTGGAAAATGTTTGCTCGGCTTCATCTAAAACTCTTTATGTATCGCTTGTAATACCTACGGAAATATTTTCGCTCAATACAGAAGTCCTTACGGTAGTGGTAGTGATATTTATCTGATGGCTCATTGTGGAAATAGAGCTCTAGCTTTTTTACTTTAACGTTTGATAACCAAAAAAAAAACAACTAGAATTATAAGTGTAACATATTTTTTTTTTTGCAGTGGACAGCGTGAAGGTTTATTAGCAGAAGCACATTCTGAGGAGGTGGAACAAGCTGACCCGTTTTATGCCCACTGTCGGCTACACTCCGACAAAACGCTTGTTAAAAAACGCAAGAGGAATTGGCTCGCTTTGCAACTTAGAACTGAAAAAAGGTTGCTGTGTTACACATTTAAGATTTCCTTTTTATTTGCTTCTTTTGTCTTCTTTTTTTATCAACCTTAGCAGTCCACTGCTGGACATGGACCTTTACCGTTGTAGAAAAAAATTGGCGTAATCGCCACGTTCGGCAGGCGTATTGATGATCGCAGTATCAGATTTCTCGCTCTCGATTTCAAAATTTCCTAAACGCTAGTACTGGTTGTCGGCTTGGGTATTTTAAATTTGGCACTTACGACATGGAATACATCCATCTAAACGAGGTTATCTTATCTTTTCTTTTACTAACGATATGGGTCGATGGATTCTCCTAATTCAAATCCCACCACTATACCAACACCGCACCCGTTTGTTGTTGCAATTGTTTTATTTTGTTCTTTATCAGCCGGTAAAAGTCCACTGCTGGATATTCTCCTGTTGGGAGAACGCTTGGCAGTTGGAGTTGCGGTCGCAGTACGTCTCGCACCTTTGACGGTGCTCCCTGGCACAGGTCGGGATAATTTATGTCTGATGTAAACGCGATGGCTACACCGCCATCTATCGGATGATATCTGGGGTTTCTCATGGTGGAAATTTACAGTCCATTTACATTTTATTTTTAATTTGTGTTCTCATTATTATGACAAAATTATATTGAACATGGAATCTCTGAGGAGGCCTATATTCGGCAGTGGACTTCTGATACGCTGTAATGAATGAATGAATAAATGAATGAATTAAATATAATAATGTCATACTTTTAACTAAACTTGGGAGCTTGGGACATTAAATGTATATTTCATAGTTAAAAACTTACACTTACCTATTAAATAGTTACACTCTTACACCTAAGTATGAAATAGTTAAGTGCAAGTGTGTAGGTTTCTAAGTCTTTAAGACTCATTTCCAGCCCACTTTAAAAATAATATTCTCAATTCGACTGCATATTGATTTTTTTTGTATGTATGTTACGTGATATCTTCGCCAATTGTGAACCGATTTTAATAATTCTTTTTTATTAAATAGCTTATTCCTTAAATTTAAATGCCTCATTTCAAACCTCATTTAAATTTGGAGAATTTTTTTTTTACTTCTTAACGTAAATATTTAGACGACATTTTAGATGTTAACCTTGAGGTTGTGTTATTGCTTATTACACTCGCAAGGGTAAAAAATTAAACTTAAAAAAAAGTCTAAACTTACTTTTCTCTTCTTTTAGCTCTTTGCGCTCGGTTTATAATTTTTCAAGGTTTACTTCACCAGTTTAACTGGTGTTCGTTAGTTCTCTATTTATAGTTAAATCTCTCTTATTCTCGTAAATCTAATTAAACTCGGTTCGGTAGCACAGTGGCTAATGTATGGCCCCTTTAACAAAAATTTGTATCGCATAAAATAATTCTTCCAGGTGCAATTTATATATATGACGACTATATACAGGAAAAATTAAAGTATTCAGTGTTACGTCTTTTTAAGAAAAAATTAAGACGGCCATATATTTGCCCACTTACCTCCTTGTTACTACGGCTCTTCTCTTAATTTTATACCTATATTTAATTCGTCAAGCAAAAGTTTATTCAAAATAGACAAATAAAGTTGTCATCTTTAGATGACGATTATGTATATTGTTCTGTTGTTTCTAGAAAATTGGAATTACAGAATAATCTCAGTACAGAAGCTCAGGATACAACGGAAATTGATCAAATACCGAAGAAAATATTCACAGCAGAAACAGAAATCCGCCATGGGGTGAGAACTTAATTTGTAAAGCTGTAGTGTTTTAAAAATTGAAAGAACTATAATATCTTTTTAATTGGTTCCAACTCAAAAGATGGCGCGGATGCTCTACAGCAGCCTTCTGCCATGAGGAGGTTCCAAAAGCGGAATGTATGGGAATAGATACCCACGCACTTGAATTTCAAGATGCACAGGTAATTTGATTTGTATACTATGTATTTCAGACATTTAACAATGCTTAAATTTGACTGCTATAGTAATTTTCTTTTTTACATTTTATCATGAGGCCTCCCCAAAGAATGTCACAAAGCACGGTCCTGAGCCACCTCATCCATCTTCCTGCATGTGCTTTGTGGCATTATTTAGGGTATGTTCAACAGTAGTTGTGATGAGGACTGTAATGATGATAATGATGATGACATTTTATTGTTATCTGTGTAGATGGCAGCACACAGGATGTATCTCGCAGATGGCATGTGCCACCGGCATTTTCAGTTGAGTTTGTTGGGTACTATTTAGAGAGAAACACTCGCGTGACGTCACTACGAAGATCGCTCGAGCGACTTACAAAGGAAAATGAAAAGTTACTTGGCGACGATGACAAGCTTCGAGCGGAATATGATGAGGTATGTATAACGTGACCATTTTATGATTGACTGGAAACGGGAAAACTTGTCGATCGATTTAACACAGCATTTGCGTTGTGAATCTTTCAATGCAAAATCTCTGTGTTTATTTAGGAATGATTTGTATTTCACATTACTTACACATTATTCGATCCCCGCTTGGATATGTCTCGTAAATTTACGTCCACATTGTCCCTACGAAATCCCGCAATTTTTGCAATCAAATTATTTTCTGTCAACACTGGGGCTAAATTATTGGTAATGATAGCAGCAGTTTCGCTTGATTGGTGTTGGAGTTAAAATTTCTTAATATGTACCTTTGTTTGGTAGAAAAGTGCAATAAAACAGGATATTTTCCGAATCACCAAAACAAATGACTCTAAATTCTGTAAGACCCACGTTGCTAGCGAAACGACGAACTCGCGGTTCCAGTTTCGGCCGCCATCGATCGCCTCCGAAACGTTACTTTAAATTTCGAATTCGCAATTCTAAATTTAAATTTTGGATCTCGTAGTTGTGATAAAACGGGTTAATTTTGAGTCTCAAATCCTTGGAGATATCGGAACGAAGTACCGAAAAAAGTACGATCCCATTCATAACAGGACGTGTGGTCATACGTATGAATTTATGAAAATTTTTTTCGCTTTTGAAATTATTTGATTTAATATGTTCTTGTCCAAAAGATGGCATTCATATACCCTAATTAATGATTTTCCACTCTGGTATAGTTGCTCATTAATTTTTTAAATAAAAAAGTATTTCCCCCACACTAGGATTATCTCTTGCACTTGTATCGTAGAAGCGTATAACATACCTACATAATTTGCACATAGACAAACATCCAGACGGAATAATTATTTGTGCCCTACTACAAATATTTTTCCATGTGGGATCAGCGCAGGTTATCGAGCCGCTGCGTTACCGAGCCGTCATTTGATTAAACATTTGGTGTTGAGTGTGTAATCCACGCATGTCTTATCTATATTATTACATTATATGTTTATAATAACAACATCATTATATAGATTTTATGGCTTGTCCGTAACAAAATTTGCTTTAATACCTTTAGGCATCCAAAGAGATACCGACGCTCTGGCAGAATTGGCGTCTACAGGGCTAGCATTGCAGAAGATCTACGATGTTATCATTATGATTTCCCTAAGAAGACTATACCATCTATAATAGAGGAAACCTTGTTACCTCCTGTAATACCACGGTCGACACCTAAAGTCACACCCAGCAATTACAGAAACGGTATGTTCTATAACTTAATCATCTTACAAATAGGACATTGTTTATTATTCCTCATATATTTTGTACACTTTCATAATAATCATTGTTTTAGTTATTATAATTTATAAATTTGGCCTACTTTGTACTTGAATTAACTGTAAACCCTGAGTATTTATTAAATTGACTAAGAAATATTTAAAAAGAAATCAATTATTTACACATCATTTCTTCAATTTCATTAATTTCAATCATCAGCATTTTACAGAATTCTGTGTTATTTAAATTTTACTAAACATTTTGTAAGATTTTCTTAATTTTTGAAACAACCCCAAGTACCTAATAGGCCTCTAGAAACGACATGGTCGTATACTATATGTTGAAGCCACAGGTCAATGTCTGTGCCCACCACAGCTGCACTTAAGATGGGCGTTGGTTTCCTCTTAGCGACAATCGGACGCTCGCCATGGAAAAGTTTGTCAACTTCGCTTGAAGGTTAGTGCTTTTATTTATTTTTAATAAGCTAAATATAAGTTAGTATCCTCCTACAATAGAAGAGACCCATACCTAGCATTGGACTGTTACAAGCTGATGATGATGTGTAAATATCTTTTCGTGACCTCATGGATGCTGTAAATTATTTTAATCGTCGGGAAATTAAACTTGAAAGTTAAAAGCAAGAAAAATAGTTTGGAAAATCCAAAGTACGCTCACCATGAGCGTTTCATTTAGTTTTGATGAAAAATAAGTTACCAAACTAATTTGATTACACAAAGTATAAAACCGATATAGGCCGTATGGTACATTTGTCCTCTATAAAGGCTAAAAAAAAAAAAATGAGCGCGCATTTAAAATTTTAATAGCAAAAAATTTATAAAACTTGAAAATCATTTTATTTATAAACGACGTACTGGCTATTCATATGAAATAGGGAACCAGTTGATGTAATTCTGAAACTAATTTAAAAATCCGGTCTCGATACGTCAATTTTTCGAGTTATTATCATACAAAATCAACATCCGGTCGTCCACGTTAACTTTTTCAAACTGTTTTTTCATCAAGTAGCAATATAAAATGATTTTTAGAAAATATAAGCTGGATTAATTAGTGTTTTCTTGATATACATATACATATATATATACGAAGAGCCGTGATAGCTCAGATGGTTAGCGCTCGCTGTAAGTTACACAGTACGCGAGCAACCTGGGTTCTATCCCCGCCAATGAAATTGTTAATTGCAATTTTAAGTGCTGATTTACCGTGCTCGGCGGTGAAGGAAAACATCGTGAGGAAACCGCATGTCTGAAATAAAAATAAAAAATATTTCGAAGACATGTGAAGTTCAACACAATGGGGCAGCACGGCGGACATTTCCTTGCCCTAAAACCCTCTCAGAAATGGAGAGGCCTGTGCCCAGCAGTGGGACGTATATAGGCAACTTTTCTGATATGCGGCTACTCATATTATCGCATAAGTGCAATATGTTTATGATAGAGGCATTTTAGACCACTAAATTGCTTGTCCTGACGTGTCGAGTAATACACACCTAATAACGCTTCGCGTTATGAGACGATAATCAGTCAAATTCAAAAGACAATTTTTAATTAATTTAGCCTTGTTTAAGCTCAGAGAAAACTCCGTTTATTTATTTTTCTTTTTAGTTTTTAAGTAAATTTAATGTTATAATTCATTTACAACTTAAAATAAAATTACTACAGGGCAGTGAAAGTGTCTATTAATATATTTTTAAATGTCAAAGACCAGTATATACAGGGTCATTTTAATTTACTAAAGACCTTTTAGGAATATATTGGTTGCATCATTACAAACAATTTTAGCGAAATCTCTTTACAGAATATAATACATTTACAAAAAAAACTACTTTTAAGTTTTATTGTCATGTCTCTGACCTTTTAAATCTGTATTTTGTAGTACCTAAACAATTTCAGAATAAATCGTCAAAGAAAATACCTTTTTTTTTACACTTGATACACACTGAAATCAATTACAACTGAAAACATTAAAAAAAATCACAAATATTAAAATTTATAATAGGTAATTATAAAAGTATGATCTCTGCGACGCTAATTTTCTAAGTTCGCAATATTAATAACGGAAGGACAAGCGTCGCGGGCGCGACAAAGGCGACGATAATTAAGTCAAGTTCAAATGAGTGGCGCGCCTCCTGCACCCCTTCACCCCTACCCGCCATGCGCTTTCTTTTGCTAATACTAGGGCTACTACCGTTTAGAAGGTCAATTAGAATATTTTTATTTTGTAAATAAAAATTAAAAAATTATATATTTTTCTTACAGGTGTTGTTGTTATGATGTAAATAATATATTCCCAAAGGTCTTCAGTAAATTAAAAATTACCCTGTATATATGTAATGCTCTGAAAATAAACAATAGAAGGAGTCAAAATATTAGTTTCCTCGAAAAGGTCTAGTTATAGTTTGCCTATATCGCTTGCTATTGTAAAATTAATATTGTTTACAATCCAGCCAGATCCCCAGTAATACAACATAGAACATGTTATTGACAGTTGCTTCTTCAGTCAGTTTTCTTATCCTTCTAATAGTTTAAGATTGCAAACCTAATTTCAAAGCTATTTTATCAATATGTGATCCCTTCTGCCTGCTTGCAATAAATAAAAAAATCGAGATATTGAATGAACACCTGAAAGGAATTTCCTTTGCACTAATAAACTAGTGACGATGAAGTTGAATAAGTTTTATCTGTTAGTCCACTGCTGGAATGGACCTCTTCCATATTAGGGAGGATTTCTCGTAATAACATCGATTGCAATAGCTATTGAGTCTACAAAGTGTAGCGTATCTGGTTCTGTGATGAAATGTTTCGCAACGCTACTCACTGTCCCTGGCTTAGGTGTTTTATATTTAGCATCTGGGACATGTTCCTAGGTCGACTCTAATCACACCCAAGGACGAAATGGGAGTTGTCTTACGTCGCCACCGCCTCTGCGATTATTTTGACATTATTTTTAACCGATAATTGTTTTGTCTACTTTGTATAGCTATAAATTTTGTTACACATCAAAATGCATAATATCTTTTTGAAAATTAATAAACGCATACAAATTAGGAATCAGAAAAAAACCTTTTAAAATTGTAACATTATGCCAGAACTAGTTATATATCGCAATATAACCGCCGTAATTTCTTTTTGATCAAACTTATAAGTTAAAAGTGATTCCATACAAATCATAATGAGATCATAATATAAAATCGATGTGTATATTTTAGATATGCTAATGATTTACAATGTTCTACAATATCATTGCCCCCATTGAATTATCGATATAGTCTAAATCTAAAGTAACATTTTTTCTTTCCATCTTGGTCTTTAGGAATGATAATGATATCTGTAGTCTTCTTTGTCTGATGTCGGTTGCAGTCCTCCATGATTGCAGTAATGAGTTATCGCCGGGTAACCACTCCATTTCGTCTAGTGGGTCTCGTAGGAGGGGCGACATGGGACATGCCAGAAAGATCTATTGGCTTCGACAAAGGCGGTATAGCTATCTCGCTTACACTAGGCGTTAAATACTGAGACCGGTGACGGGAAGCTGCGTCAAAGGTGCAAATGCCTGGTACTCTGTGTAGAAGTGTGACACAGAGTACTTAATAATGGCCCAGGGCGTTCACGATTTGATAGCGCAGCTTGCAGATGCATAGATTGCTAGCACGTAGGACTGTAATATTAAAAAAAAATCGACCCCATATTTTGGATGTCGTTTATCGGCAGCCACGTGTTTCGCGCTGGCGGCAAAGGAGTGCGCGGCGTGCGGTCGCAGCAGCGAGCGCCACCTGATGGCGGCGTGCGACACGTGCCAGCAGCACTACCACCTGCACTCTCAACCCGCCGTGCAGCGCCGCTGAAGAGCAAGCGTACGGCTGGTGGTAGGCGTGAAGTCACACGAGCGATGGCGGATAGATTGCACATAGATGAACAATTATTTATAGGCCATACAAACAATTCCGTGCGGGATACAAACCGGTTCGGTGGCTTCACTGCGCTAATCCTAATTTTTTACCGATTTTTACAACGATTTAGATTAAAAATATTGCAAAAGTTCGCAATTTTAAGATAAAAATATTACATATACAGAAACCTGGACAAAAAGGTTACTCGTTTTCTTAATACGTTCAATATGCACTTTGTTATTAAGGATGTCCGCCGGCAGGTTTTACACTTGTAACTAATAATAAAAATTCAAATTAAATGCAATCAAATTCATTTACTAATTTTCAAGTTTTAAAACATCACCACTTAAATGACGCCCATTTAGCTCTAAGCACTATTGCAATCTTAACATCATGTTGGCGAAGACTCGCTTGCAGAGATCTGGTCTAATTTTGGTGATTTCGCGACGGATATTTTCCTGTAGGGCTCTTATTGTCGATGGCAGTGCTATGCGAAGTTAAGGTATCCCCACAGAAAAAATCACATGGGGTTAGGTCCGGCGATCTAGGGGCCAGTCGATGTTACCAAAAGCGGCTTATTAGTTTCCCAGGAAAATGCTCCTTATTTTCTCTCTTGAGACTTTAGCGGTATGAGCCGTATTGTTCTACTGGAAATGTGTTCTGTTGTTGAAGCCAGCATAATTACGTAGCTCCGGGATAAAAAAAAATCCATCATCTCGCAGTATCTTTCTGCAGTGACGGTTTCATGTTCGCCAAAAAAAAATAAGGACCGATAATGCCGTGACTGGAAATGGCACACCAAACTGTTGTCTTCGGGCTGTGAAAAAGCTTTTGATGAACTTCTTTGGGGCTATGTTCGCTCCATTATCGCATATTCTACTTATTGACATATCCCCAAACGTGAAAATGCCTCGTCACTAAACAGTATGTTACCTAAACGCGCAGGAGTAGAAAATCGTTCCAAAACGATCCTAGCGTAATTTTCTCTTCTTGTGTAATCATCTGCTTTCAGTTGTTGAACGATTTGCAGTTTATACGGATGGAATTTTAAGCGCGTCCGCAATATTTTATGAATAGACGTTTTTTTCATGCCCCTAGACGCTGCAACCTTGCGAACAGATATACGTAGATTTCGCAAAATTTCTTCTCACACGCGACCCACGTTTTCAGGAATCGTTACAGACGTTGAAGGACCAGGCCTACGCTCATTTCCAACTGATCCTGTCTCTCTGAACTTCGCCGCCTAAAAACGACGCCTTGCTTCACCGAATTTGAGGCGTATTTGTAAAATACGCCTCAACTACAAAAGCGCAATACGTTCCCTTCCCCTGACTCTTGTTTATTAAATAACCCCCGACACTCCTGCGTCGAACGATACCTCATTCCCCTCCCTGCCGCAACTCCTGTCCACGTAAAGCCGATTCAAAGTGTAAAATCTGCCGGCGGTCACCCTGTATTTCATTTATTGTAAAGTATCAGACTACATTACGTCTCACTGCTTGGCACTGGCCTCCTCTCTGGAATGGATGAAGACCTGTGTTCAACAGTGGGATGTATATAAATTATTTTGCCGGCCAAATTCGCAGAGAAGGTTCCGAATAAGTAATATAGGCAAATCATGAAGAAAAATTAATTAAAAAATATCTTAAACATTCTGTCCTTTTTATCTTTTCAATTCAAAATGCGTTCAATGCAATGCATTATTTTACTACACACGCACACTTTCGTAAAGGTCGCTCGGTCGGCAAAAACGTTGTGAATTGAATCGCCTTTTACACAGAGGCGCGTGCGCGTAGTTGTTGTCCATAAATCACATTCCATTTTGAATAATTTCAAATACAAGTAGAAGCCTTATTTACTTGTATTTTCAAAACTACAATGACGGTATATCATTCTTTATATATTTGAACTTAAGTTTAAAATTTGGCTACTCTTTGAAAAAAACCCTGTAAATGCGAATGCATGCTGGTGGACTTCACATGACTTTGAAATTTTAGATTACCTTACAATGTTTTCTTTCACCGCCAAGCCCGTTGTTCAGTTTATACATTACTGCGAGGTACTTTCTCTTACAATGAAATTTCAAGCCGAGAACCCAGCCTCAGTTTTAACCACATCTCTATGTAACAGTTTAATAATTTATGGTTATTTTATTTTTATAGGCAATGTTCTGAATGCGACAAAACATCAGATTCAGAGCCGGAAGTGTTAGAAAAGAAGGTGCCTCGCCGATCGCGAATAAGATACAGTAAAGATGGCGCTATCATTTCTGAACCTCAAAGTCCCGGTTCGGTACCTAATTCGCCTCCACCGAAAAAAGTTGATAAAGGCCATAAAACGGAAAAATCTAAAGTTAACGGTGTTGGGACCACCGAAAATATTTCGCCGATAAAAGTAACAATTAAACCGTTCGAGTTCAATAACGACGGTAACGAAACAGCCGAAGTGAAATCAAAGAAAGATAAAAAAATAAAGTCATCAAAACATAAAGAATATGCTACTGCATCTGGAGGAGAGGAAGTTCCCCCTAAAAAGTTACATAAGCGAAGTTTTACTTCGCCAACTCTAACAAACACTCCTCTTATGTCAATTACGCCTATAGTTGCCGACAGCCCAAACGACTCTCACAACGAAAACTCAAATGCGTCATTGACAAATTCAACAGTGAAAAAAGAAGATGGTTATTTCTCACAGAACCTTTCATTCTCAGCTCTCCTGAGTGATTCTAAAGAGAGAGATGCCAAAGCTATCGAAAGTTCGATTGAGAATACCCTCGCCAATCTTTCATCTGATATAGCCACATACAAGGCGAATAGGAAGCGAAGAAAAGAAAAACACAGGTCGAGGTACTCCCCTGACTTAATGCGATCTCTGTCGAAATACGAGCATGGGCTGGGCCGGAGGAAATCCAGAACTACCGCATCCAAGTACAATCTGAAGTTAGCCTGGGGGCAAATGAAACGCTGAAATGATGTTATTGTTGATATAGATGGTTCACCATGCTATTCTCTCTTGACATGGTAAAACAATATGAATCAGTTAAGTTTGTTGCTATTCTGAGGTTCTTCACCAGATTATTGTTGATTGCTTTGTTTATTAATATCTTTTCTTATAAATATTTACACATGCCATTGAAGACATAAAAGTAACAATTTTAAAAATTTCCTTTGTCTATAGGTATGTCAGAGCTAATCTTCGAAAGCTGAGCAATTGTAATAAAACTTCAGACACAAATAGAAGTAATGTAGGAGTGATCAGACTATCTCTATTTTAATAAAATCTCTAAATTTTATCCGAAAAAATTTAGATTTTATTAAAATGGAAATATTGATAAGATAAAATAAATGGTCTTTAATGATTATCTTAAATCGTCAATTAGATCCCACCCAGGCGAAGCCAGGGCGGGTCGATAGTTATTAATGTTATTTTAAAATGAAATGAAATGTACCTTCTTGCGTATACAATTCTTTTCAAATATATTCCCATTAATAGAACATTTCCAGATATATTGGTGTTTTCTGGGCTCGATGAGCCGCCATTTCTAATCCCATTCTTTGTCCGTACGGACTTTAGGTTTTTTACAATTTGACATTTTTCAAAAGGCAAATCAATTACAAAGAGATAATTAGAATATAATGATGGTCTTTAGATAGTCTGCTTAATATATAGTTTTTCTTCCCTTTTAAAAAACATTTTCAATGAACATTATCAATAATTTTGACTCGAAAATGTTGAGATAATGTATATAGTATGGTATAAACGAAGAATAAATAAATAATATCGCAATCTACTAAGCAAATAGATGTTAGATAACCACAAGTGAAATTTTAAACTTTTGTATAATGTATTATGTAACAATATAAATATATATTGCTAATAAAATATAAATTTTAGATTTTATAGGCTCTTAATTTACCAAAATTGTTAAATTTTCCTCCATTAGTCATGGTTGTCTACAGTTATTTGTCATCATGCGATGACAATAGTTTATTGATTACCACAATATTGTGGCTCCGCCACACTATGCTCCTCGTTCTGCTCACCGCTCTGCTCCTCGCGCTGCCGCGATGTTGCCCTTTCTGCCTACACACTGCTCTACTTGCGCAATTAATCCCGAGGCTTCGCACTAGATTGCTTGCGTTTGCAACACAATAGATGTTGAAACTGCCGTGTATCGTTTGATCAAAAATAAATAATATAGGTCGTCATCCTCGCCATGCAACCTTTAGAACGACGCTGTAACGGGCGACTGGACGCGGATGCGTTGTGGCCCTCGCGCTAGTTAAGATACTCACTGTGTAGATAGATGCTTTGTCCTCATCGCGCTAGCGCAGCAACAAGTTGAAGGGTTGACTCAGCATTTACTTTACATGTGTATAAAATATTAAATAAATAATGATATGTTCTAGAACAAATTATTCTGACATCCATGAGAATAAGTTATACGACACTCTTTGTTTCCTGTTGTTTCAAACTAACTGTGAAATTATATTGAATATTATATTTGACGTGTGGAACAGCAGGCTGTGGGGCGGTGACACGGCTGGTGCTGCGCATTACGGGTAATGTGGGGCGCCGAATGCGAGCTACCACTCGGTTTCTTCCTTCCAGTGTCTGACCGTCGCCATTTTCGGCTTATTCTCGCGGTGAGGACACATCTAAGATTCCATCTTTGTTTTGAGATAGGTCGCTGTTTCCATGGGTGGACTTTATTAACAGATCCTCAGCAGTAACCAAATCAGTGAGTGATGTGCCTCGCCATGATGTTATGCCATGTCCTTTCCAGTCAATGGCAACGTGGTCACAATGCAGCCGGTGAAGAGAGTTTCCGAGGATATTACGTCACCTGTCTTACGCCTCTCTGCGGTTGGATGGAACACCATGCTGGTTTATACTCGGATAGCCATCGACAACCTACTGTTTCAAACACTTCCAGCACCTCGATATACCGACGGTCATTGCAGCACCCGCTGAAGGGACTGCAGCACCATAAATTTCGACGGAATCAAAGGCTTTCTCACGCAGTCCACATACGCAAGGCAAGTGGCAGATTGTGCTCGTCGGTCTTCTGTACAATTTGCCGAAGGGTATGCTGTATGGTCTATGGTGCTAAAACCTTTTCGGAAACTCCAGCTTGTTCAGGGAGGCTGGAAGTCGTCAGAGGTCTGCATGCGGACGATTCGTAATGACTCTCGAAAACAGCACGTAGACGCAGCTCAGAAGGAAATCGGTCTGTAGTTCTTCAAGAGGCGTTGTCGCCTTTTGAGAGAACAAGACAGACCCTTCTGCTCCACGCCTCGAGTGTAATGCCATCATGGAGGATGGAATTAAAACTTCTGAAGGACTTCAAGTACCGGTTTTCCACCCGCTTTCAGAAGCTCCGCTGTAATCCATCCTCGCCTGGAGCCTGCCGTTTTAAGGTGCTGGAGAGCCATTCTAATCTCGCTCAGACTGACGTCCGGGATATCATCGGAATAGTGTCGGATAAGACTTGCTCTTGGATCGTTACTCACACGTGGCTCCAACGATGACGTGTACAGCTGCCCATAGAACCTCTCAATCTCTCAAAATCTCAGGTGTCCCAGAAACGATGCTGCCACAATCGGTCTTCAGCTTCGACAGTTGGCTCTTTCTGGCAGACAGATCTCTGGCAAAGACTTTGGACCCTGGTTCGCTCGATCGCTTCTTCAATACGAGCTGTATTGAAGTTGCGCAAGATCGCCGCATGCATTTGGAGATCTGTCTGTTCAGTTGCCTGTATGCTGTCAAATCTGCTGAACTGCAGCTTCATCTCCCGTCTAACAACCATGAGATTAAGAGTTATGAGTATGATCGGAGAGTTTTTGTGTTCTTCTGCGACGGGTCTTACAGAACTTAGCTCGAAAGCATGGACAGTTTCCACAAGCTTGTCATTCATATCGTCCACTTCATTGCAAAATTCTAGGTACTGAAAACGATTTTTTTTACTTTTCCAACTATATATAAGTTATATTCTATTTTATTCTCAATAAAATATGTTTTATTCAATAAAAATTATATTTTTTATTGAATCGTGTATCAATTCCTTGACTCTCTCATATTGTCAGTCCTTTGACGCACCCACAACGACAAAACAGGGGCGATGGGCATGACGAGGAGCATGAGTGGTTAGTTTGTACCAGTTCTGGCTCACAGAACCAGAACCTCAAGCCCTCATCGGCTGACGGTGGGTCGACAAAAGGTTTGGCATGCTCTGATCAGGGCTGAGGTTCTGGCTCAGTGAGCCAGAACTGGTAACTCAAACATCTATGACACGTTCGGCACGACGGTATTGTTGCCACACTCTCTGCCTACTTTCCTCGCTACTTCATGCCACTCGACGAGTGTGTGTTAGGTGGGTTAAAAATTAGCCAGATTGTGATTTTCTATCGATATAAAACTTATAAATTTCATGCAATCTATAATTTTTCTTTAGAATTTTGATTGCAATTTTCATTGTCCCCAGCAAGCCAATGTAGCGCAGCAACCTGAACAAGAATTAGCCAAATCTCCACCCCAACCGCAACCAACAGAGGATAACCCTGATACACCTGTTGTAAGTATATATTTACAATACTTGCATATTTTGCTTAATGTTTACGTTCGGCAGTAGTGTTTAAATTGAAATCTTTGTTCGTATTTTGTCAATTTTGAAAGGAATAAGATATCCTTTTTACTTTTTAGTATTATTTACTTAAAGACTTAGTGTGAATGGACATATACGATCTTTATGATTAGTCTTAGGTTTATACTAAAATCTGTTTCACAAAAGAAGTCCCATGGAAATAATTATGCGAACTAAAATGTAGAATATGGAATTTGACAGCAAATGTCGAAATTCGCAGACTCTTCTTATACCGTAGCTTAAACCTGATACTATCTATAAACTACGTTTTGTAATAAAATGGAATATATGGTAATTATAAACAGTATCTTTCCTTTTCAAGTGTATTGTTGACTAGCGACCGCCTGCGGCTTCGCTCTCGGAGAATTGGAAATTACGGCAATTTTGTTTATATTTTCTTCCTACTACCTGCAGCTACTTGCAAGCCAAAGCAGACGGTCCATTTCAGGCTAAGTCTATGTACAACATACCGTTAAAAAGCGAAAAATTCAGGGATTTTATTAAAAATAAAATAAGAGAATAAATCGAACTAAATAACTTGTTAAAAAAATGCAATCCCAAGTTTTTGATGATTTAACAAGATGTCGCCCTTCCAGTCATAAAAAGACGCGGTTAGTCGTTAAATGTCATTTCTGACAAGCGACTTGAGTCATGAAATTATGTAGGTAGCACATCGATCACTAATAGATGCACAATCCCATACAAAAGTTCTCTAAAAACTGTCGCCAAATGTTTTGACGTAATTCTAGTTGAAATAAATATACATTAATGTAAATTCAACCTTAAATGCATACCTAAAGTTGTATTGACAAAGCTACGTACAAAAAGCAATAAATTATAACCGATGCTTGCTGGTCAACCTATAATAAAACAATTTCAACCTTACGCGTATGGTTTAAGGTCAGAATAACAAAGTGCCAATAAAAGCAATTAAACTTTACGACCGAGGCTCGTCGCTTGGAGTGAGTCGAACACTACAATATTTTTGTTACTGTAATTTAATTTAGCTACTTAACTTGTTTTAAATAATTGGTCTACTTAATAAAGCATATTCTGTTCTATTCTATGGTGTATATTAGTAATGGTTATATTATTACCTGAACGTAAATATGCTTTTGGATAGACCACATTCATTTAGTAATAAAGTAATTGAAACATTATAATTATTTATTTATTCTTTATCTTGTGTGAAAATTTAAAGATATTGTGACAAACAACTTAAATCTAAATTTAATTGTTACTAACTATGAAAAATAAGTACAGAAAGTTCTTGCAAAATCTAAGAATAATTTTTGACGTAATGTTCATATTTACAGATGTTAAAAAAAAATAAGACTTAATAATTATAATGATTTCTATATTTATGCGAACACAACTTTATTTAAAATTAAATCTATAAAATGTTACTATAATATTTAGAGAAACAGTAAAGAAGTCTCATTAAACAAAAAAAATACCAATCATACTTTAATAATAAAAAAATAAAAAAACAATAGCGTCTCCACAAATGGAACAGAATCAACGCATATACCTCGAACAATGACGACTTATTTTATTACGACTTAATTTAAAAAATACTTGACAAAATATCAGTATTTACAATACAGTGATAACAATTAAATAATGTTAATACTTACCGAAAATATGAAATTCCATCCTTTTTAGCGTCCTGGATGTGTGTTTTTACACTTTTAAACGAGCACTGAGCATGTTTACCGTCGGACATTCAGATGCTACTGGATTAAAAGTGCACCCATATGTTCGAGTTGGTGCACATTCGGTTAGGCCATTTTTTGTCACTGATTGTGTATCTAGTTTTTTATTAGTGATCGATGAGGTAGCATGATATTTTTATTTATTCCGAGCTTGGTCGTGTAGGTGTGAACTCGTGAATGCGTTTATTGTGTTTCTTGTAGATTTCTTTGGCGATTTGGGTTTTTTATTTGGACTTTGGATCTGTGACTACTCGTTTGACTCGGCTTTTGTTTTATAGAATCATAATTTAAGTGAGGATTTGATTTCGTTGATATCGGACATCTGTAGAATCACATTTTGAATCAGTAGGCAGGTATATACTAAAGAAAGATGTTTCCTTAAGTTACTGACAAATAGTTATCAATAAATGGATCAATAACCTCATGACAGTTGACAGCTAACGTCAAAACGACATCAATCCGCCATTAGTGTTGCATTTTTTGGTGAGAATAAAATATTAATACAACTGAAATAAAGGCAAATTCGTGGATTTGTATGATCAAAAATGGTTTAATATTTTATTTTATTTCCCTACTAGTACAAATACAGGCCTACGCTTCATACAATTTTGGACCGTCTCCTTTGAAGTCTAATATTATAAAAGATAAATTCTCTTTATTCCCTATCTCGTGGGAATTTCGAAAAATCCTAAAGTAGACTTTCTTGAACTACTGCTGGATAAAGACCTTTTCATGAATGCGCCAAATGCATAATTAGAAACTTGTTATTGTTATACAAACCTAACATTCATTTATTATAGCTATACTGTCTATAAGATTGTGTAAGCGTCATGGCAAAGTTTGTCTTTTTGTATACTTTGTTTAAATAAACATGGATTTTTAATGCAAGCAAACTGTTATGGAGGAGAAAAAGGAAACACCAACAGAGCCCGTGTCGACAAAACCTAAGGTAAACGCGCAGTTGTATTACTCTGTTCTTAAGACTATTTTAAAAAGTGTATGTAGATAAGCATAGGTTCTAATATATGTATATGTTGTGTATAATATAATACATTTATAGTTTTTAATAATAAAACCTTTTGTTTAATAAAAAAAATATGTGGCCACATCTCCAATGCTACACGGTGAGCCATTCGTGATGGGGGGGCCGGTTTTAAGCCCCCGCCATCTGAATATATGTCGTCTTCAAATCGTCATGTATGGGTATCATAATGAAATGGAGCATGTCATTCTTGAGGAATAAGATGGAATGTGTTGTACGAGACGAGTGATCGTTTTATTTTAATCTCGATTTTTTTATTAAAGTCTTTCATTTGATATTTGAGTGTCTACTTATACTGTCAATTATACTGATCGGACTTTATCATTGTAAAATTGCGTGTTGATCCGATAAGAGACGTTAAAAGTTGACCGGAGCTCAAATAAGCCAAAAATGATTTGCCGTTCGGACAAGTCGAATGAAAACCTGGAAGTACTTACATCAATAATATATAGTATTAATAGGGAAGTTTTTCAACAGTTTAGTATTCATTTATAGAAGCATATATTGCGTTTCGGTGTGGACGTAACTGGGCTTTCATTTTCCCTAATCCCAGCATTGTGCACATCGTCGTGTACATAAACGGAATAGAATAGAATAGAATAATTTTTATTTAATATAGATTACAAGAATACATATCGAAAGTCATTTAAGTCTTACCACTGGTTCGGAAAAAAACCTCTGTCCTGGGAAGAACCAGAAAGAGACCCAGTAATCCAGTCACCCAGACTTTTTAAAAATAATAATTTATAATAAAATAATTTATACAATTAATATGAAAACATTTAGAAATAGCATGGTAGCGATCACCTCATTCCCAGGGGTTATTATTAATTATGTAAGGCCTGCATATTTTCTGGGACTTGGTTGTAAAAACGTATACATTGCCCCGTGAAGAAATTACTGAATTCTTGCAGTCGAGTAACTGGTGTAACTTAACTAACTTGTTCAGTATATTTTTAACAAATAATAGCGTATGGAATTTGTGGAGCCTAATGGTGTATACGGCACGGCTTACGGAACGGGTTCGTGTGTGCAGCGTTCGCGTGAGGGGCGCGAGGGGCGCGCGCGGCGCGGCGGCTCGGCGAGCGCGCCCGCGGCCGCGCCCGCACCGCTCACGCACTGCGACGTGTGCACTCAGCCCGGCGACGCCACCAATCTAGTGCGGTGAGCCTCACTGCCACAACGCTACCGTAGCTAATGGAATCTCTTGACGCGGCTCGCATTGCCCCTGTACATTTGGCCTGGTATAATGCTAGCTTTTATTTATCGTGGGAAAATCCTTTCCGCTGCCACTGCAGTCGAAGGTATCCGCCGGACTCCTACCGGCTAAAACCCCACGGTGATTACCATGAGCGTTTACGGGGGTCCCGGGATCGCAACCGGGGCCCATCTCTCGGTTTGATTTATTGGAAGCACCTCCCTTAGCCAATACTGGTATAATGCTAGCTACGCCAATATTACACTCTCCCCTAGTATTTACATATGTCGTGATATAAATTTGGATTAGAGGATCCATAGCTACAAGACTGTTGAAGTACTTTAAATTTATGATCTGGGTCATTAGATATAGCAATAAGTACAAAATTAGTAGCACCTAGTTCTTTTTGATTGTCGTGGCTATAGATTCCAGATCTATAGCATGTGTGTAATAAATACTAATAGTGAGTCAACTCGGCGACTATACGGAGCAACGATGGGGCGCGGTATTAAGGAGAGCGGAGCCCCACCCCCCCTCTGCCCGCGACGTCTGCGGTAGTACCGGTCGGCTTCGCTTGCGTACCGGTACGCCAGTTTAGGAGTGTCACGTACACGGAATCAGTTCCACGCTTTTGGTGTTCACCCAGCAACATGATATTACTCGTAAAATTAGGTAGGTACCTACCGGCACAAGCCTTCACGACGAATGAGGTGAAGCTGCGGAACGCAACTAATTTTCAAAAGTAGTAATTAGTTTGTATCTTTGTATAGAAAAATAAATTATTACGAGAATACTAATAAAATATAATGTTATGATTAGTGATCGGCGTAGGTAGTGCCATTTTGAGTCAATGAACTTGAATGATAATGTTAATATGGACATGCCCCGAATATGAATATTTTATGAATGTCTATGTATTAAATGAAGTTAAACTGTTTAAAATATCATTAGTACGTATATCAAACTACTCATTTACGGTATAAACTGGTCCCGCGCGGTGCTGTTTGCCATATTACTGATCAATAGACGGGATCTTATTATAATAGAAATGGGTAGCTTGATATGTCGTCATGTGTACAACTACAATGACTTTTCAATGCTCGTCGATGTGAAACAAACTCGTTATGTTACAAATCGTTAGAAATCACCTTGTCTGTAGTTCGTTCGCCCATATGTAGTATAAAAGTTGAGAAACTGAATCTTCCTATTATATCTCAATATATAATAATTTGTGAAATATGAAGATGATTAAATAATAAAGATAAAATCAAAACAACAACTTTTAGACAAAAATATATTTTGTCCTAGGTGTGACATATATATAGACTTCTAGATTTGGAGTAAAAAAATCGTTAAGTTGGCCTCGCAAGTATGCGCTGCTCGCGTAATTTTAAACCCACTTTTTGTTTTTATTATGCAAACTTGTCCACAGTGAAGCAGCTTTTATTTTACACAGATGGAAAGTTGAAATAATATAGAAATTCGAATAAGCCATAAACATTCCTTATATATTAGATTATATTGAATGGGTAAAGTGAAAGCGAATCCTCACCTCACCCGCGATGAGCTACAAAAGCGCAAGGGAAAGAGATGATTTAAGTGACCAATACAATATGTGCATAAAGCTGAATAGTTATGCAAAATACTAATTCCCAAAATAGTCCTTAATAAGAAAATCGGTTTAATAAAATAAATAAATAATATATTTCTGGGATTCAGAAGTCATATCCATGTTAAGATAACGGTCACTAAATCCCGGGAATAGCACTACCTATGCATAATTGTAGCGACTTGACGTCGAGACTGCCTTGTAGATATTTTGCGGTATAGCAAAAGAGTTGACCCACTATTAGTATTTATTACACATAGTATGTCTATAGCAACATTTTTGAGGTTTCTTATAATTTTTTTTGTTGTTCCCAAGGTACGTTTTATACTTACTGAAAAAAGGTACAATGTAATACCTGCTTCTGCTTGGAACTCAAATGCTTATTCTATTTATGTTTTCGTTTCAGTACGTTAGTCACTATATATATAATTAGGTTTGTTAGCAACTTTCATTGTTGTAAACAGATATAGGTAGAAAAAACATCGATAAGTATCATCGACAAGGAACTCGTTAACCCTATTGAATTTTATTGTTTATCAAAAATAAGTAATTTAAAACCAAACATGTTAGTAATTACATTTAATAAGATAAGTGACAGAATTTTAAGAGCCTATATTATCAAATAGTTTTAAATTTTTAATATTAACTGTAAATTCACTTACTTGTGGAATGTTACCACACTTTCCTTCTGGTAACGAATTTTACATTATCATTGTTACTTTTATTACATATTGTTACGTAATACTTTTAAATAAATTAATAACATGAAACGTAGCCGATGTACACAATACACACCATTTTCTCGTTTTAGACTTAAAATTCTCTTATACGTTTTAAACAAAACAACGGCCATTTGCAAATTATGTCAATTTAGTTCCCGGTACACTCAATAGCGCGCTGAAATCAGCATCGTGTTTAGGTATATGTAACATGCAGTATATATGTGTAATAATGATTTTGGTTAATATTCAAATGTTATGATTCAGTACAGTGTTCACATTAATGGCAGTGTCTGAGATGTCACTTCCGCCTACTGGATGCAGACGTTTAGGAATTAAGGCATTGCTCAGATGTGCCGGACATCTGCACTGTTGGTAGTGCATACACATTTGCGACAATAACAAATACTAAAACCCAATATACTGACCTGCCTTCTAACTTCTAACACCAGAGAATTATTGCTTTTGGATATCACATTGACTATGCGGCACTCGCTAATCGCACCAGTACTATATCTTTCACGTAGCCATTACAAGCAGTTTTAGATTTAACATAATATGTACTTATAAATACACAATTGTTTCGTTTCGTATCATAGACATTTATTATTAAATCAAAGAGTAATATATATATGTTTTAGCATTAATATTTTGTCCGTAATAGCCATCATTATGGTACGTCAATCACGTGGTCTATAATGTTAATCTAATAATATGTCAGTATTAACATTTAAGTATTATAAGTTTTCTGATAATGTATTATAAGAAGTAGGTAATTTATTTGACCGATACAACTAAGCAAGAAAAATAAATAGTGAAGATATTTTTAATCTCATAATTTTATGATATTAAAAAAAATATTTATATTTTACAATGCATAAACGAATAAAGCACTTCAATCAAATCTCAATTCAAAAGGCAACAGGCCAAACAGTGAGATATTGTATAGTATATTTAATTTTTTGGGCTAATTGGATAGAGGTCATTTTAAAAGGATTTAGATTGAAAGATTTTTTTGATTGTTTTAGAAGCTTCGTCGAGTTATCTTATCGGCCATACCCATACCTTGTGGTTATATATTCCAGTATTTGTAGCCCGAAAATGAATGTCTTTTCACAGCGGTAGATTTGTGCTTTCCTTTGCTGCCGAACCGCGGTGTTTTAACGATGTGAATACTAGTTGTTCCCCGCGACTTCGCCCGCGTGTAATTTAAAGTTTTAATTTTGTTGCGCGGAACCCTAATAATTTTTCTAAAATATAAGTAGCCTAAGTTTACTCCTTATAACATGAGCTATCTACCAGTGAAAGTCCCGTCAAAATCGGTCCAGCCGTTTCGGAGATTAGCCGGAACAAACAGACAGAGACAGACAAAATTTAAAAAATTGTGTTTTTGTTATAAGTACCGTATATACTTTCATATGCAATTAGCAAAAAGCTGTTATTTTGACATTACAAATAGACACTTCAATTTTATTTATTTGTATAGATATTAAAGGCCAAATATCACTTACCAATTTTGCAACTGTGTGTGTGGTATGGGCTGTCGCATGAACAGCGTTGGGATAGGCGTCATTGACTAAAGATTGCGTTTAAGTAAACATATCTTCAGGTTTTGAATCATTAATATATTCAGTAATTTTTTTTTTTAATTTATAGAGTATATTATTTTTGGTGTATTTTATCACTTTTATCATATCAGATATGTAAAGATGCTTAAATCTCCTAAAACAAAGTAGAATGGCAGCACAGATTGAGATTGTATGATATTTAATACAGTAAATGTCACAGCCTCGTTGGTCTAGTGGTTGTAAACGCGACTGCTGATCATGAAGCCCCAGGTTAGAATCCCGGATCGGGCCAAAAAAATCAGTTATTGAGTTTTTCCGTCAAGACTCTCCGGTCGTGCCGGCTTACCATCTCATCGGGCTATGAGAGTGAGCTAATAGACAGTGCACCTGTACTTGCGCATACACTTGGGCACTATAATCCTGTCCTGCGCCGATCGATGTCTAGTCTCCGTTGAGGCTGGCCGCCGTCACCGAAATCCGGTCTGGAGGACATTATCATAAATGTGACGAAATTTACCAAAAATACAAGTTTTAAATTAGACGGTCCTTACCTGGTTTCGCTAAACTTCGTACTAATAAACAAACACGAGGTATTAAACAGAAAGAAAGAATGTCGAAAATTTTATAGAATACAACAACATGGCCTCAATTGAGTTGCTTGGTTTATTTTTAAAATTATGCTTAATTTCCTTCGCACTACTCTTGCAATTTTCACTGTAATTGCATGCATATACTAATAATTAAAAGACCATTAAACACGTCTATCATTCATTCGTTCTTTGTACAAACATAAAGCTCTATCATTACTTATAAAATAACTATGAGGTGCACTCAAATTACTAAACACAAACAAGCTGTGTTTACTGTAACATTTGTTTAGAATCAGTTGTTTCGGTCAAGTAAATAAATAAAATTAAATATGTATGTTAAGTGATAATTAGGTTTGTTAAACGATGTGATAATGTTTTGCCAAGTAAATTTCCGAAGTTATTATAATGTGTACGCCACGTGACAGTGTAGTTGGTCGCTAGAATACCTCCATTAATTTTCCTATAGACACTTGTTGTTCAGAAGAAATTTGGATTAGATTTTATAAAATAGTGTATATTTTTACAGGACTTGGAGGAAAACAACTGAGCTGTACACGCCATCAAGCAGAAATAAGATTTTTACAATCATTAAGTACTCGTTTATTTTGTGCTTAGCGCTTTCTTTTCGTTTGAAAAAAAAGGATCGTAAATCAGGGGTGGTTTTTTTACACATAAATTAGTTTAGTCTGTACTTATTATAGTATTAAGATTTTATAGTTTTAAATCCAATATTTTCCTTGAAATAATGTAGACCCTTATTCTTGTGAACAATTGAATGTTATAACCTTATGTTTGAAAGTATTAAAATACACGCTTTAAACTGAAGTTTTGTTTTGTTGACTAAATAGAATATTTTATTAAATTTCTGTGATTAGGATAAACACGTTTACTTGTTTCACTAATATTTATTTTTATCCATTAACAGTAAAAATTGCGGTTTTGCCTCATCATCAGGGTGAAATATTTTTTAGTGAAAGAAGTATACGTCCCAAGTAGCGCACAAGTAACAAAGCGCTACAGCAGCCGCTTAACAGGTATAATATGTAATGGTTTTACCTTCATAAGTAAGTGCTACATTAGCGATAAAGAACTTCTCAATCGCTTCTATGCCAAAAGTTGTGAAAAGGGCCCACTTTATACGGGCGTCTGTGATACAGTAGCGGTATGATAGCGGCATGGTGAGTTTGTAAAGCGATACAAAGGTGCGTGACATGTGATTTTTGCCGTATAAAATATCTTTAGCATGCCTAATGCAGTGGCTATATTTACACGTTATGTTTAACAAATATACCGCTTTTGGTGCTTCTGTCGAGTTACAATTCTGCAATACGGTGAAAGTGCTACTAAAATTCTCATATATCTATTGTAAAGTTGTAGACTACTTAGTGTTGTCTTGAGTGCTATATGCAATACTTATAACTCAATTGAAGCGCTTTTATCTTCGTCTTTTAGTGTTAATAAGTATATTTGTAATTTGACTTTATATCCAATGCCTGAACAAAAGCTCTACAAACCCCTTTTTATATCGAAAGCCATTATCGTCACTACTAAACGGCTACTTTATCACTCTCCTTTTAAAGAGATATAAGAATCTGTTATATACACGTTAAGAAAGATATAAACTTCCTTAAACAGCTGTTATACAGCAAGAGGCGACACAGTGTCTGCTTATATTGCTTGCGTGTTACTTGGGTTTTTACTGGTAACGAGTCATTTTATCTTAATCCTCAGGAGTGACAACGCTAGATGCATTTTGATTCTTAATCGAGGATGAATAAAAGTAGGTGTTTATGGGTCACAGCATCCACTTACCATCAGGTGGACTGTCTGCTCGTTTTTCTTCTTTGTTCTTTAAAAAACCTGATGGTTAATCCTAATGTTATCCGATATTCTAATTTTATGAAAGCTTACGTTTTTAGGACCTTCTTATGAATAAAATAAACCTTTGACATCAAAAACATTGTAGAAAATATCAGTGAACCTAACCCCTGGAGGCATTCTATATAAATTTCTATATAAATTTATTTATTGAAAAACAATACAGCTTCTTTAATAAATATAAAAGTTCAGAATCATCTGAAATAAAGGCAACTAAAGATAACACAGCAAAAGCAACCGGCATTATTGGCCCTGCTCTAGGCTTTCTTCAAATAAATATATGTAGTCAATTGTTACTGCTAAAACGCACTCCGTTTATGTTAACTCTATAAAACTGCCGTACGTTGACTAAAAGGCAGTTAAGCTACAACTGGTTGAATTTCAGGTTCTGATGTCATGATATAAAGTTGAAAATTCTCTATCTTTCTATCTTAGAATCTTTTTCTACCTGTTTTAGTTTCAGTTACGCGTTACACAAAGGCAATTACACACATATTTTTAATTGCCTTCCCGTGCTAAATATCAATCAAACTATGCAAAATAGACGTTAACCATCTTTAGTTGCCCGTAAAAATATAAAATGTGGTTATTAACTAAAAAGAAGTTCTCTAAAAACATAGACAAAAATGGTAAATGTAGGTAAGTAAAAACGAGCTTTAGCGACCTTGTTATGAATCACATCATATTACTCGGAATATGTGATTAAGTACTTATCTCAAAATCAGTTAAATTAATATGCTGCTTTTAAATGTAGTTTGAACGGTTATCTGTTGAATAAAACTACTTTTACGGATGTATGCTTGGGTTTAGTTTTAATAAAATATGTAAATGCAGTGTTTATTGTAAATGCAGTTTTTATTCACAATTTTTTTCAGCTTACGATAAACATTCGGCGTAAAAACGTATTTTACCGGTGTGATAGATACACACATGTTTTTTTCCGCCCACACGATTACGATCATATAAGTATACGCCCGCCAAAAGTGTCCGTCAATAATAGGAAATAACTATATACATTTTATTTAATTTAATATGGAGTAATTATGATTATAGTTAATTATGACTAAGTTAATTGATAGTCCGGTTTATTTTATTAATATATATCGCATCATTCATATTACAGATTGATTAAAACTGTTTTTTGAGCTTATCTTAAAATATAGTCAGTAGAAGCACAGAATAAAGTAGTATATAATAAAGTTAAGATTTTATAAATGCAATCCTTCAATCAATCATTTATTGCTTCACAAGAAATATCATAATATGGCAGTTTCAATAAAGGAGAGAGTTATTATAGAACAGGTTTGATCTAGTATAAAAATGATATTGATTATGATTATATATTTGCTTTCAAGAGCCCTGGTGGTTTAGGGGGGGTGGGCTCACCAACGAAACAATTCTTGCTCACTTTCTTGCGAAAAGATAGCAGACCCGTAACTTGGGAGTTTTTGGAAGGGAGAACGGAGCCTTAAATCTTACAGCGTCAGGAATACTTGGCCTGAGCAATTTTAAGTTGGTCATAATGTCTAAGCAGCTATTTGAAATAATGTAACAAATTTTAACAGGAAACTAGTGGCAACTGCTATAACAGAAATACTTTGTCAACTTTTGAAATATCAACCAAAATGTCAATCATATTTTTGTCCTTATTTTTAACACGCTTTTAATATGTAGGTTACTTTACCTATTAAATTGCCGTTTTTTATGAAATAATTTAACGTCATTTTTTTCCTATATTTTTTATTTCTATTAATCAAGGTTTATTTTTTATTTCTATTAATCAACCCATGCAATCGATGCATCTTTGCCAACGCAGTGACAGTTTATTGATGGCATTCTTGAAGAAATCAGCTGGACGGGAGGCAACAAATTCTTCAAAGGCATTTTGTACCGCCTCTCGGGTATATTTTTCCTGCCAAAATTGTTATCCAAATTCTGCAAAAAGTAGAAGTATGTAGGCGCAAGTATTGGTGAGTACGGCGGATGACGGAGAGCTTCCAACCCCAGCTCTTGTAACTTGGAGACCGTCTATGGTGCAGTATGAGATCGCGCGTTGTCGTGCAGGAGCAGCGGAGACGAGCCATTGACCAAAGCTGTTTGGTGACTTGCGAGCTTCTCCATCATTGTGTTCAGTTCTTCACAGTACACATCTGCAGTAATGCTCATCCCGTTTGGTAAGAAGCTGTGATGAATCACACCGGCGCTAGACCACCAAACAATAACCATCACTTTTCTAGTGGTAAGTTTTCGTTTAGGGCATTGTTTAGGTGCTGGATCAGGATCCAACCAACTAACTGAGCGCTTGCGATTGTCTAACAGAATCCATTTTTAGCCGCAGGTAACAATGCGGTTCAAAATTCCTTCGTTTGTGTGCTTGTGAGCAGTGCAAGGCACGTCTCGACGCGTATTTCGCGCTGGCGGTCATTGAGTTCGTGGGACACCCATTTGTCAAGCTTTTTTACCTTGCCAATTTGACGCAAATGGACTAATATTGTTTGATGCTAACGTCGAAAGCTGCTGCTAATTCAGCTGTAGATTGAGTATCATCATCTTTCACAATCGCCTTTAATTCGTCATTGTTTTCAGATGACCACGGGGTTCATTTTCAGGTCGAAATTTCCAGAACGGAAGCGGGCAAACCAATAACAGGTGGTTTTGATTTGAAATGGCCAGTACTGCAGAACGGCAATTTCATAGGTAAAGACCTATTTTTAGATTGACCTTTATGTATGAATGTATGATTATAAAAGATTTTTTATTAAGTTTTATATACTTCCGAGCAATTGAATAAACTCAAACAACTGGGACCGATAACAATACAATGATTTCATGACTATGACTTACGAAAATCACCACAGCTCTCACGATCAATGCGTGTTCTTTTATTTTTTTAAACTCTAATTTTATTATTGCTTATTTTTGGTTTCAATATTTTGTCAGAAAATATACTAAAATGTTTATAAGGCTTTTTCTAATAACGTTTTAAATAAAGAAACGTCAACAGGAAGTGATACTAAGTTAATTTTATAAGTTGTTTAAATATATTTTCAAGAATAATAGAAAATGCCAAATTTTTATTAATACTTAAAAAAATGCTTATATCTATCAGGTTTTTTTGATCATTTATTTAAAAAAATACTACTAATGCTTTTTGTATTTAGTAATATTTTTACGTTAAAAAATACACTTAATTTTTTCATTCGAATAAAGTTCGCCTTAGCTTCTAATTCACGCTAAGTTATAAAATATGACCCAGTTAATTATACGCTACAAAGCAGTTTATTTTATGCGACCCTTAGCCGTTAAATGAATAGTAATATTTTTGAAAAAACGATTAATCCTAGGCATCCTCTAAAAAATTCTGTCGTTATTACATATTTCACTTAAAATGCCTTTAAGTTCCTCTATTGTTTTTTTAGTAACTATATGAATAAGTCAATTAATAAATGTTTATTTTCTTAAAATCAATTAAGTTACAAAATAAGCTGTAAGACGTCTATAGTGTGGTTAGTGACTAGATAAAGGTGAATGTTACTGAATGCTGAAAGAGCACAATGCCGATACACATCAAACTGGCACATTTTTTGAAGGTATAAGCGATTTTCGGTCTACGAGATAGAAAAACAGTTCAATTTATTCGAAAGACAGGCAGCATCGAGTCACAGACAAAAATGCTGTATTAAAGCGATAGGCAGAACACTTTAATGATGTTTTAAATCCCAATGAGCTCAGTGCTAACCTGTCCTATATAAACTCGCTAAAAGGATTACCCGTCTATCATCATTTAGACGACTCACAAACTTTTGAAGAGTTTGTAAAGGTGTGAAGCGTCTTAAAAACTCAAAAAATACCCGGAGTAGACCAACCTCCAGCTGAAATATACAAATACAGTGGAAAACACATTGTTAATGGGCTCTACTGTTGTTAATCTTGCCTTAAGTGTGTGGAACAGTTAAAAGGTGCCTCAGGACTGGAAGGATGCGGTTATTTATAAGCTGTACAAAGAAAAGGCAGATGTCGCTGATTGCAGCTCTTACCGAGGCATTACGCTACTCTCCTGTAAGATCCTCGCGCACATTATTATAATACTTGCTTTAGCAGCGAGCTAGCAGAACAATATCTCCCAGAGAGCCAATGCGGTTTCCGTCCTGGCAGAGGAACCATTGACGCTATTTCTGTCATTAGACAACTCTAGGAAAATGCCTCGAAAATCAACGGTCCCTCTAAGTGTGTTTGATAGAGTTCCACGCGAGGCACTTTGGCTTGTTCTTCAAAAATCTGGATATCCAAAGAAGTTCGTTAATTTTATTTGCCAATTCTATATTGTGTATCTAAGCGCAGGTTCAGCACGAAAACGAACTTTTTGAGTAGATCCAAATTACTAGTGAAGTAAAGCAAGGATGCGTCATGACACCTACACTCGACGCAACTAAGCAACAACTAAATCCAGCTCAACGTCAGGACTGCGAAAGGTGTGTTTGACATCGCAAGGTTCAGAGCGAAATCCAAAGTTTAAAACATCTCCATATTGGAGGTCCTTTACGCTGATGACTTGTTCCTCACATAAGATGGTATGTCGTATCTTCCAAGCTAAGTCGACGCATTTCATCGATCTTGTCGAAAATTTGGCCCGGTCATAAGCGCTTTCATGACTCACAACCTCAAACAGCCACCAAGAGGAAGTAAAGCTGATTTAACAACACTGAATCTAGACGGGAAACCACTAGAGGAGGTCTCACACTTCAAATATCTTGGAGGCAATATCCGGGTGGCAATACATTGGCTTCGGAGATACTATCGCGGATTGCTAATGTTGTCTAAGATGTCTAAGATCTATCATAAAGCCGTGTTCTATCCTAAAACCGTGTTCCTAATCCTGACGCTCTGCGTCTTTCTAGAATGTACGGTACGGAAGTTCTCTTAATGCAACGTCAGCTCAAGTGGTGCGGGTACGTCCTTCGCATGGAGGACTGCCGTTTACCTAAAGCTGTCTTTTACTCAGAGATGGCAGAAGAAGCGAAAGCAAAAAAATTGGTCAGTATCTGCGCAATAAGGACAGCTGAACGATTGTGGTATAAACCCTGAATGTTGGGAGGAGCGTGCTGCAAAAAGGTTATGTTGGCGATCTACCATCTTTAAAATAATTAAATCGATTGAGAAAAGTCGCCTTAAAACTCTAGACTTAAAACGCCAATTGCGCAAAGCGAGCCATATCAGAGCACATGATAGTTCCTAAGGTCATTATAGGTAATTAATACCGTACATATTTTCAGTTGGTAACAATTTTGTAATACTAATTACATTCGGCTCATAGAAACATCGATTTCCCGTTCCTATTTTTTTTGCTAACTCAAAAGTTGACTTGCGCATAGCTGACTTCTAAGTAACGTGTAGGCTGTACGTCATCTAGAGGCAGAAAATATACTTCAATGGAGATACCTACAAGGATTATAAGGGTACCAACAAGGCAACACACTTTAATATGTACACCGCTAAGAAGCATGTAATTACATAGAGTATGTAGGTATGTAATGTTTCTTCTTTAAAATGAGAATGTTCGTAAGTCAACACAACAAGAACTTTAACGAATTATATCATACATTTATTTGAGGTTTCTATTTATACGTGTTTTGTAGCAACAATATTCGAAAAAATCTAGGTTTTAAAGATCATAGAAGTGGTTTTAACACAACAGGGAGATTCTATATGAAAATTTTCTAGCACAAACTTCCGTTCAGGGTGTATTGACTGCACAGTTCATTTAATAGAAAAATTAAGTGTTATAACTTAAACATAAAAATTACACTAAAATAGTTTTGGACTAAAGTTATGAATTTAAACGCGAACATTTAATTTTTTGTTTTTACACGGTATATAATAAATGAGTGTACACTATATTATGTATGTGTATGTATATGTTAATATATAGAATGTATTAGTCACTATGTTAGGCAACATATTGCAACATCTACGAATTCACCGCCGTTGCAGAAAGTAAATATGACACGCGGTAATCGTAATAGTAGTTATATTATTTCACCGATGATTGCGACTCCGTCACCCGATACCGTCTGTCAGCAGGTTGATGACCGTGAAACTAGCGCGACCTCGGTTAACCTTGCATCATCGCCTCAGACCTTGACTGAACCCAGGAGTGCTCCTCCGCCGAAGCCATCGTCACGACAAGGAAAGACGTTTGCAGATGTTTCTCAAAAACATCACGTCATGCACCCTCTTTTGATCGAAAACGGAAGAATGTGGATACAAAATCAGTTCCCGTGGTGACTCGAAACAAGACTTTTCCATCGAACGGGTTTAATCTAGTTGAAGAGACGTCGGTCGAGACCCGTCTGTAACCAACGTGGGACCACCAAAATAAACGCAAGTACAACTCTGCGTGTCGTGGAGCTCACCATACAGCTCTACATCTACCGTTTGGACAAAAGTACGGCGGGAGAAGACGTCCTGCGTTTGGTGAAGAAGAAGCCATTTTGAACGAAGAACATTTGCAGCGACTGGAGTCTATAGGTCAACGAACTTCAAATCCTACGTACTCCAGGATCCTGTAAAATACAAAGAGACATTCCTCGCTCCCGATTTTTGGCCCTCTGGTATAGTGTATCGCCGATACAGGGACGCGCCATAGAAGAAAGTTCCCTAAATAGTGTTGAGTTATGTTTATGTTTTATATATATTTTAGGTTAAGGTATATATTGCTATGGGACAATGTTCTAACTTTCTAAGTCCTTGATGCCTGAAATAAAGCTGTCGTAAAGATGTTGTATTGTATTATGTTACTTGCCAAGTAAAAATCAAATTAAGTGTTTGTAGAACTCAAATTAAAATATTAATTCTCATTAGGAATTTTGAAATTAATTCTGGTAGTAGCATATCGTCACCGCAAAACGTATGTTTCGCTCTCTCGGCTCGTGTGTTGTGGTCACCACTCACCAGAACTGCCAAAACCTGAAATGCCGGCGCATTTTACTATTCCTTGTAATATTAAGTATTTTGTGCTATACCTAGTAGCTGATTTTTTTGTGAGAAGTAATAAGGAACAAAAAAAATATTAAAATAACTATAAAATATTAAGAATTTAGTGGATAAATTAATTATAGTTTTTTTTTTTGCAATATCATTATCCTGACTGATTGCATTTGGTAGGGATTCAGTTGTTATAGATGCAAGAATTTTATCCTCTTGTAAGATAATAAATTTTAACAGTAAGTTGGTAGAAGTAATTTGGGCGAAAGGTATTACGGAAGACGCGTTATTATACCATCGCTAAAAGATTGACTCTGTGACGCCTTTTTGAAACCCCCTTGAACCTTATTTTATCATAGCCGATGGTGAACTGGTGGATAATATTAATTATTCAGCCCTGGATGAGGCTTTGCGAATATTCTATTTCGCGATACTGCAAATGTCCTAAATTCAGGCTACAGGAAGGATGTGAAGGAATGCATGTGCACTTACCTGGACTTCCGCTGATCTGCCTCGTGTATCGAACGTGTCTTTACACATATAACTTTCACAGACTATCGTGAAATATAGCGTTATTGCAAATGTTTATACACTTTGTTATGTTCTTGTATAGTTCAATATCTAAACCACACAAAGGCGGAAGCGATTACGCGAGATGTAAGCGGTGCGGTTGGTTGCGTAACTAGCGTGCTTTTTGAGAACCCCGTATAACACAAGAGTACACATGCTAGGCATAAAAGGCGGTAGGAAACTTGGAAATGGGCTTTGCATTACTCTCATTGGATAACAATTAACGAATCTCATAACCGTTAGGCGGTAGTTGCAAAGTGGTTCGAACAATGAACATTTGCATTATGGTCAAAGCTTACCCAATTTTTTCTCCACCTGATGATAAGTGGATGCTGCACCAACTAATTACAAGCGAAACTGTTTTCCTCAACCTTCTGTATACTCAAAAAACTGTCGACTAAATGATAAAAAAGAAAAACCATAAAATAATGCAATA
Organism: Parnassius orleans; assembly: GCA_029286625.1. Classification (NCBI taxonomy): domain Eukaryota; kingdom Metazoa; phylum Arthropoda; class Insecta; order Lepidoptera; family Papilionidae; genus Parnassius; species Parnassius orleans. The sequence continues at coordinate 4,271 of JAGSMP010003379.1, read as the reverse complement.
TAAACAATAATTCAACTTATAATGACAAATTAATAATTAATTTTATGTACTATTGAAATGATGCGCTAATATTATGTATTCATTCTAAAATTTATAATATGTTTAAAATTCAATTAATAATATTATTTTAATAGATTCTGATTTTGTTGTCAGTAGTAATTTCAAAATTATAAGCTTATCTACGGTCACTTAAACTGTAAAAGTATGAAATATGGATGTTATTCATTTCTTTTTATTACTTAATACGTAATCTTTTTAGTTCTATCAATAAAATGTTCCTTTTTCGTTTCTGGCGGTTTTGGTAATTCGCTAATGTCAGCGTGAACGTATTAATAGTTTAACAACTAATAAACCAAAAATACTCAATGAAATGATAACTGATTCTTAAAGTTGAAAAATATATTGAGTTGAGTCCCAAAAGCGGTGACAGACATTAAAATTATTTAACTGTAAAAATTTGTTTTTCTAAACTTTATTTGCTATCGCTTATTTTTACTGAAGGCACATTTACTTTCCAACGTCTGGATACCGGTCGCGATGACCGGTTCAAAAATATCAGGTGTCCTATTCCTTTGTACTATTACGATAACGATAGTGGCCCGAGTTCAAAAAACTGTACTGATTCCACTTTTATTCAGGTAGGTTTACATACAACACACATTATTAATATAAAGTAATACAAAAAATCAATATTTTAGGGTTTTTAGTGGCCCGATACACCGGCACGGAAAATTTTGATATCAATCATAATTTGGTCCACTCAGTTATGGATTTTCGAGAATCAGTTTATAACGATTCTATGTAAGTGATATTGCATCGCATTATATTTTCGATTCTACAAGCGTTGTATTTTAAAAATTTTTTCACCATCGTCATTACCAGCCATGAATTGAGCCTTTTTAACATGCTTTTGTTTACAGTGCCTACATCGGATCATGATTTTGCTCGTCACCGTCAAAGAAGAAGAACAAATTGAAAAGTGTGGGCAAAACATTCTGTCAAAGTATAATTCATACTCTTCAGTAGCAGTGGTCAACACATCAATACAAACTTTGTTACTCATCGTACTGCACCCTTACTATAAATCTTAGAACATAATATAGCTTCAACTAATATAAGCTTGGCTTGCTGCAGTGCCAGTCTTTGGACGTCATCGACCACGTCGTTTTGTGTCGTCGGTACCTACTGTCCATATGTATTTGGCTTAAGGTTTTAATAATAATAATAATAGTCATTTATTTCAGGCTTTTTTACACCCATTTCAAATATCACTACATGTTAAAAACAAAATTAACCTAAGTAATTTTACCTAAACATTTTACCTAAGTTACAATATAAAATTACTTTTAGATGAGATTGAATAATAAAAATGATACAATGTTTATAGAAACTTGTTTTTAACGTGGTAGAGCCACGATGCAGCTATATTATATTTATAGCAGGAATGGGTCGGCTCGAACGGTGTAGGACCACGCTCTCACAGAATACCAGCCTAAAATAGCAGTTTAATGCTGCTGTGTTTCTTATGGTGAGTGTAGAGAACCGGAGATCCTTTTTACTGGAAACGAGGCATTCCATCGTAGTCCTCAGGAGTGACAACGCATCTGCATTTTGATTCTTAATCGAGGATAAATGTAGATGTCTATGGGCTACAGCCCATATATTTGTAGTACATGCTATAGCATCCACTTAACATCAGGTGGACTGTGTGCTCGTTTGTTACTCTTATTCTATAAAAAATGTTATTTGCATGTTTAGGCCTTTAAAGTAAATACGTATGTTAGGAGTAAGAAACGTAGTGGTTATAATATACCCTTTGGGCGTAAGTAAATAAATAAGTCTGTCATTAAAAGTCTGTTTATTTTAGCAGGAGTTTTATTTAAACAAGCCCTACACTCTGTCATTGAATTATCTGATATATTGTACTGTAACTCTTTAGTGAAATTGTGCCCGCTTTTCATTCAATAGTTTCTATTTTTTTAATAATCTATTTAATTTGTACTTTTGTGGCACTATACCTCTTCTTTATTTTGCATAGGTCATAACTTACAATATAATCAGGAAATTGCCGATGTAGCGACTGGGTGTTGGATATCTTATATCATAAATATATTCTTTTATTTGCCGGATTTTTTGGCCACGTTATTAATTTTTAAATAATTTAGGGTTATCACAAATTAGCCCATTTAAAGTAATTAAGTACTCGTCAAACATGCAAGTAACATACATAATTTTATAGTAGGAACGCCAGGCCACCAACTTTCAAATCAATATTTTTACAGGTCTATTTATATGCAAGTCCAGATAATGACGAGACAAGTCGGTATTATGCTAATTTTAGACGTACATTATCAAGCGGTGTAGTAATCACTGTCCTCTACTTTATTATTATTAAACAGCAGCATTAAGCTGCTGTTTTACCTAGTATTCTGTAAAATACGTAGTCCTTTCCCGGTCGAGCTGACCCATTATATAGCTACAGCATGGCTTTACCATGTAAAATTGAATAATTTATTAATTATAGTTAAATATATTTAATCTCAAAAGAAATATACAAGTTAACTTAGTTAAGTTAATGTTAAAAAAGGCATAATATATAATTGGATGGTTCGGTCATTGTGGTACATCATGGTTTGGGAACTCTGTACGTGAAAACAATCCGGAACAGAAGTCTGATGTAAGGCTGCACTAAAGTTGCTCCAAACAGGCCAAGGCTGGCCGAGTCGATGACTCACTAGACCACTTACGAACACAAAGGATGGACTTTGGAATTCCAAAGTCCGAACAAAAACAGGTTATTTAATAGCCGCTGAACTAAAATACCTATATTTTGTTGCGTTAGATTTATTAGAGATAGAACTGATCCGTGTAATGGTGGTGATGGTAAGAATATCTACTACAACATAATTATCGTCCAGTGGGTGTCGTAAGAGGTGACAGAAGGAAACAAACAAAATAGGCAGAAGCGTTTTCTTAATAATAGCTTACAAAAACTGCGGTTACCAACCCGCCTGGCAAGTGTGGCAACTATAGCAATTATCCTTCCTATAAGTAATCTATGGGGGAGGCCTATGTTCAGCAGTGGACTTTGATAGGCTGTGACGGTAACAGATAACTGATCACTGTGAAGAATATCGACTGTCCCACCTCTTATACTCGTACGGTTAAGAATATCATTAAGTTATAAATCGAACTTACCGTTATCGTGACCGTATCTGTGACTTTAAGTTTTTATTTTATTTTCTAGTCCAGCAAACAGTAGCTATGGCTACTGTATACACCATTCAAGCTTCTCGAGCTACACTTTCGTTAACACTTCTGAGGACTAATACAAAACGCACAAACAGATACTATTTTGAATTCTGTGATCATAATAATCAGCCCGTAAAGTCCACTGCTGGGCATATGTTGGGAAAATGCAAAAAGGCCGTGGTAGAGGAGTTTCCACGCTACAGTGTATTATGCATGGTTGCAGCACGAATGGTTTGTTTGTCTCGAATGAGGGGACAACACGTTAGCGTAAAATAACCGCGTGAAAAAGTAGCTGCTTGTTTCGTATGATAGGTGACGAGAACCGGAGACACTTTTTTACTGGTAACGAGGCATTACATCTTAGTCCTCAGAGGTGAAAATGCATCTGCATTTTATTTTTTAATCGAAATGTTGATGCCTACTAGGGTTGCGGGCTCAAGTTTTATGTTTTCGATGATTTGATAATTAATCTTATCAAAAAAAAAAAAATGAAAGGAAATGGAATGAAAATAAAGGATATCATATTGTTTTCAATAAAATGATGTTATGGTATCTGTAGCAACATTTATTAATAAAAAAAAAAACAATTTTAATACGCAATGTAACGTAGTTTGTCTCTCTAACATCGCGCGTCATTCAAAGTGATTTTTTAAACCCTTTGGCCTCAACTAGCAGAGGGAATGTCGAATACATGTGATATTGCCTTGTCCTCTTTTAAATATTTTAAATTAGGGGACAAAATCAATTTTTGGGTGTGAAATATAGGACGTCCTTTTAAATAAAGGACGTCTGGCAACCCTTTGTCTACCCATCCTCACATTGCTCCTCGTCACCTTACTTCCAGCGTTTGTCAGCTTACTACTAGATGGCTGGGTGCTTCCATTTGCTTTAGGATAACTTATAAGATTAAATCCAAATACTAATTGATCTACCATAATTATTTGTGCATAATTATTGGATCATATGAAATTTTTAGTTGTTTAATTTAATAAAAACATCATAATAAAATTAAAAGAAGC
>JAGSMP010003378.1:0-11106 GCA_029286625.1 Parnassius orleans | reverse complement strand
TTTGGCCTCAACTAGCAGAGGGAATGTCGAATACATGTGATATTGCCTTGTCCTCTTTTAAATATTTTAAATTAGGGGACAAAATCAATTTTTGGGTGTGAAATATAGGACGTCCTTTTAAATAAAGGACGTCTGGCAACCCTTTGTCTACCCATCCTCACATTGCTCCTCGTCACCTTACTTCCAGCGTTTGTCAGCTTACTACTAGATGGCTGGGTGCTTCCATTTGCTTTAGGATAACTTATAAGATTAAATCCAAATACTAATTGATCTACCATAATTATTTGTGCATAATTATTGGATCATATGAAATTTTTAGTTGTTTAATTTAATAAAAACATCATAATAAAATTAAAAGAAGCATACATATATTTTTATTACTTTAATGATGTAACATCGCTGTTTAACACATACTTAATGCAAATAAAAACCTTTGGATTTGAATTATTATTTTGTTTTTGCTTGTTAACGAACCAAGTTGCTTTTGTGCGCTTGTTTTTTAGAACACACAGATTTAATCCAATCGGTCTTACTTAGAAATGCCCAAACAAATAACGGTCGACTTTTATCGTAAAGCTTAATTTATAGTCAACTTTAAAATTGTAGCCTCAATTTGACTGTATGTTCCTTTTAATTTAGGTCTTTGCTCGCATTTTAACATTATATAAAAAGTAAAGTATTCGTCGTAGCAGTGTATGACGGCTGCAGCACATATAGGTCTGCTCGTTTTAGGAAGGATCATGTTCGAACAGAATACCAATAATAACCAGAAGCGCATTATATGAGCGTAATGTTGCTGTGTTTGATATGAGGAGTGACTAGGACGAAATACCGTTTTACTGGAAACACGGCATTCTATCTAAGTCCTCAGGGATGACAACGTATCTGAATTTTGTTTAATCTAGCTATCTGTGGGCCAGAGTATCGTGTATATCACTTTTGTATATGGTAGTATATACGGCACTTATAACAAAAAACAATTTAAAAAAAATTGTCTGTATGTCTGTCAGTCTGTCTGTTTGTTCCGGCTATTCTCCGAAATGGCTGGAACGTTCCTGACGGGACTTTCACTGGCAGATAGTTGATGTTATATGGAGTAACTTAGGCTACTTTTATTTAAGGAAAGCATTCCGCGCAAAGAAAATCAAAACCCATGAAATCAACCGTTATAAATTCCACGCGACGAAGTCATGGGGATCAGCTAGCATAATATGGACTAACATCAAGACCCGGAATATTTATTTATAAGTAAACATACTTGTTACATGCGTGATTTCAACTTTGTAATTCTTCTTCATGCTTCCGTAAAAGTCCACTACTGTACACTTGTACTTCTCGCGTTGAAGGGAAATTTTGCTTTAATCGTTACACTTAGCAAACGGTTTTGCACATTTGACACTGCTGACCATCGATATTCTGAGTATTTTAAGAGGACGGCTATACCTCTTACGACACCCACAGGACGAAATGGGGTAATGGAATCCTTATGTTACTGCCTCTCAGCACCACAGATGTAATTAAAACTTCATAAATTTTTCTTTCTTTTCCTTTTATAAAAAGACTCCACACTAGGATTTTTCCTGTATCGGGGAACAATTATTTGTAGGCCATAAAATACTTGTTCCGTGCGGGATTCGAACCCGCGGCCCTTATCGCTGCAACTCATTGCTAAGCCACTGTGGCACCAAGCCGTCGGTCATAAATAATAGTAAAATGTAAATCTAACTAAAATTATGACCAATATATATTAAGTACTAGCACAAACATTTTAATTATTTTTTATGTTTTCATACAATCCACACAATGCTATTAACAACAAAAATATTATTTTTGGAGCTAGGTACGTGTAATTGTCTCCAAACAAATCAGGTTAAAACAGCTATCCACGAAATTTAAAAAAAAAACATTATTTTATTAAGTTCAAGTCACAAAAGAACTTTCTATACACCAGATGGTAATCGGCTACTGCAGCCCATGCCACTTACATCCAACTTCAAATAAAAAAGGCTCCCAGGTGAGTTTTCACCTCTGTGGATTAAAATGGAATGCCACACAGCAGTTAATTATAGTGGCTCTCTATACCCTTTGAACCAGAACATAGTACACGCACTGCTATTACGGCAGAAATATGTAAAAGAAGAACTAATATGAAAACCTAGACTTCTAGGCAGAAATTACCATTTTCAGTCACGTTTTCGAAACATTTTTGTACAGCAAATTGTAAAACAATAACTTCAAAAATAATCTTGTGATTACAACATAATTTAATTAACACATAACACTTATAATTTAATATTTATAATATTTAACCATGACGTGGTAAATAAAAATACAAATGTCATAGTCAACAGAGAGGCTTAGTATCGTCGAATAGAAACTTGATTATCCCTAAAGGCAAATGTATATAAGTTCGTTACGCTAACTTTATTAAGTAATCTAATCAAATTGAGTTGATCCATCATAATTTGTGGAACCAGTAACTTAATGCAATAATACCAAATTGAAATGTTTTTGGTTAATAATTCACGAAAAACAAACCATGTGCAATATGGTTATGTGAAACATTTCAAGTTAAAAACAAATTATGTAATGGTCATGGTATCATGGTAATGGATTTTACAAATTATAGAGAATCAACTTGAAAAATTAAACTATTTCATAAGACATTTTACACAAATAAAAATATATACATATTATCAAACATTTATGCCCATAGTAGGTCATATAAATACTTATCTTAAATGATAATGGAAACCAAAAAACCTCCCGAGCCGTTATAAGCTACGAATAATATTTCAAAAATTATTATTTTTAAACTTCCCCAATCCTCTCTACCCTCCACTTCGAGAAGTGAGCCTGGGAAGAAGTCAATGAGTTATATGGTAAATATAAGATTTTCGAATGGTAGCCATGTACCGGTAAGCGAATGTGGGTACCGCCACCAGACAGAGTGACGACCTGATAAGAGATGCAGGAAGTCGATGGATGCAGGACTTCAGGTGGCGCAGGACCGTGCTTTGTGGCATTCCTTGAAGGGCCTTTGTTTATCAATGGATTTATGATGTGCTATAATGATGATGATGATGATATGTCTTTGTCTCACTTTGTCTATAAGAATTATTATATTTTTGGTTTTGTACGATCTGTGCTCTATATATTATAACTGACTCAATTCCGTAAATAAGTTAAGAGGTCGTTTTGAATTTCATTATCTCAAGACGCTGTCAGAAATAGCTTTGTATATTTTGTGAATTTACATTTGACTGAAGGTGGCAAAGCTAAAGTTACTTTGAAGCACAGAATAACTAAATACAATCAAACAGACTTCCAAACGTGACTAAAACGTTTTTCAACAGTGTTAGATAATTGTTATAGTGTGCGTGACATTTATTCGTAGTGATGCACATAGAATACTCGACTAATGTCGATAACTACTCGTAAAATGTGCTCTACTCTATACACGGGCGAGGTATTCACTCACTCCATGTTTAATGATTAAAGTTACATAATGAAACTTAATTTGAGGCAAACACGTATTACAATATTCTAAAAATTTACTTTACGGCTATTCAAAAACACCTGATATTATGGGCGAAAACACAAAAGCTGTGCAAGACAAGCAATTACAGTTGCAAAACACATCCAAATAATTTTAAAAATAAGGAGGCCACTCACAGATAGACAACACATCTGACTAACTTTATCTTTACAAACCAGAGAACTGCTTATTAGTACACCAAGTACTGCTCCTTGCAGCACTGGACCCACAACTCATGAGGCGCCACACCACGTTAGTTTTTAAGTAATTACGTTGTATGTTTCTTTTTTTGTTTAAACTAGAAAACTAATGACAAATAAAATTTAAGCTACAAGGTGATTATTTGTGAAGGCTTATGAATGAAACTGTTAGAAAATTTAAAGAACTCATAAATATAATTTTTTTGAGGGCGGGAAGGATATCGCCCATGAGTTCATTAATCAAAGTTTTAGCAATGAAGAATACTTTAAAGTGATGTCTCAGTGATCGCAAGGATCAATTGTGAACCGAATTGTAAGAGTGAAACTTAACGATAATTTTGGTCACATATAACGAAGGCAACGCACCGGTCCACTCGTGATCTAATTTAAAGCCTTAAACACTTTTAACTCGAATTACAAAATTTTTTTAGTGTCTAGGAGATGATGATAATGACGTTACATGTTTATCGCTATGCTTCAACAAACTAAAACATTACTCAGTATAGTAATTTCTTGAATTTATTGCGGTATATTCACAAACTTCAGAATCAAATGATAATATTGTTATAACCAGATCATCTTTTACTAAGATTTAATATCGGCGATGAGTACCCTCTGAGACAATATTACATCTCAGAGTAGACTTATCTGCAATAAACATTAATAAAATTTCTGTAGAGTCAAATAACGAAGAAAATACATTTATGTCTAGCTAATAATTTAATAGAAAACCGTTTGAAAATTTAATGTAATTTTTTTAATTGTATTATAATATAAAATTTGTTGTATTGATCATGGTTCGATGCTCAACACCGCAAAGCTCCGAAGCTAGATGTAGATTTCTATGAGCTGTACCATCCACTTACGATCAGGTGTACTGTGTGCTTGTTTTTCACTCTTATTCTATAAAAAATCTTCTTTCTGAATATGCAAATCTTTTTGTCCGCAAAATAACTGAACAAATACAAATGTACAGTTATTTTACAGACTTCAAAAAATAAGTAGGTTCATAATTCAAATGCATATTTTTTTTCTTTTTTGTATATATTATGTTACGCGATATCTTCGTTAATTTTGAATTGATTTTAATTATTCTTTTTTTTTATTAAATAATTAAGGAGCAACATACAAATTTAGAGGGAAATCAGTGATAAAGTTCTTGATGTAACTGTTTAGAAGACATTCTGGTTGTTAAATTGAGCTTGTAATACCCCTTAGTTGACTAAATAAGGTCAAAATATTGTTGACAAAAAGTAAAAGCCGTGTTCAAATAACTTTAAAAATAAAATATTATCTACCTAATATAAGTTTTTGTTCTGTGATGAGCTTTAATTATTCTATACACTGTATCTTATCATCAACTTCAGAAGCTATTTGAATGTTACCTACCACCCTAATCGATCGATCGTCGATCGATTGGTGTGGTAGCTTTAGCTGATCGACGGATACAGGTCGATAAAACAGATTGACGTCGATTGACAATTAATCGATGTGGTTGTGGGCTTACCATTTGTATTGCACGCCACATAACGCGAAGTGCTATTAGGTGTGTATTACTCTCGACACATCAAGATCAAGCAATTTTGTGGTCTTAAAACGCCTCTATCATAACCAAATTTCACTTATACGATAATATGAGTAGCCGTACATCAAGAAAACACTCTAATTAATCCATCTTATATTTTCTAAAAATCATTTTATATTGCTGCTTTGAATAAAAATTGTTTAAAAAAATTTTACGTCGACGTCCGGATGTTGATTTTGTATGATTTTTTTATAGGATAGGGTGACAAACAAGCACACAGTCCACCTGATGGTAAGTGGTTCTCATAAATAATCAACATGCAGATGCGTTGTCACTCGTGAGGACTAAGATGGAATACCTTTTTTCTAGTAAAAAAAGTCTCTGATTCTCTACACTCACTATACGAAACACAGCAATGTGAAGCTACTATTTTACGCTGGTATTCTGTGAGAGCATGGTCCTTCCCCGATCGAGCCGATCCATTCGTGCTACAACTATACTACTAATATAGCTGCAGCATGGCTCTACCACGTATAAACAATGGTCACGATAACTCTCGAAAAAATTGACGTATCAAGACCGGGTTTCTTTATTTTATTGCTTTTAAAATTTTAAAGGCGCTTTAATTTTTTTCCTTAGTCCTTTATAGACAAAGGACAAATGTACCATACAGCCTATATCGATTTTATACTATGTGTAATCGATTTATTTTGGTAATTTATTTTTCATCATAACTAAATGAAACGCTCATGAGGCGTGCACTTTTGAATTTTCCAAACTATCTTTCAAAATGCAGCAAGCGTCAAGCAGCTCGATCGACGTCGAACAATCCATTCTAACATCGATCGATCGTGTGGTAGAAATTATCGATCGACTTCGACTAATCTATCCTACCATCTCGATCGATTCCATCGATCGACGATCAATCGATTGGTGTGGTAACACCCTTATGTATAAATTATTTTATTATTTTTAGTTCTTTAAAGTCGGCTTTTACTTTTTATCAAAAGTTTTATTTTATATTATGATTTTATTTTTGAGCAATTATTATATTTCATTGAATTTACAGAGGTCCAAAAAGTTAATTAGTACAGCAACGTCGCCTCAATTACGTTTTAAAACAAAATCATATCTGTTATGAAACTTTACACAGTTTTAATATCTAAAACATCGCAACATCCACATTGTTCTTTCAACTTGCATCAAGCTGTTGGAAAGGGTAATTAACCACATAGTTAGTAATTTCATGTCTACGTTTGAGCTCCATATTCTTGAAACTCATATAATTTAACTATGTTATATTTATGTGTTTAAAAGGCAGCATTTTATTTTACTTGTTAATACAATGTGTTTTGTATCTGCTTACTTTTTGATGAAAACGGCTTGTAAGCGGTCAACTTCTTACCGGGGGTTATGATCAACCAAATATTATAATATCCGTTATTATCAGGTCTTTATTTAATTTTAAAAAAAATTAAAAGGGAGTCTTTGTATATTTTTTGGGACTTTGTTGACTTCATTGTCGCGTAAGTTAATTACCGACTCTGTGGAGTCGAGTAACTGGTATCATCATTACATTCTTTCACAAGTCCACTGCTGAACATAGAAATAATAATATATAAGGAAAAAATTTACTGTACTTGCATTCAGTACATGTGAAATTACCAAGCTTTAATTTATTTTAATAAGTCATCTTAATTGGTCTAAACGTATCCCATTGTGTTTTGTATTTTGTCCGTAACAAATTACTCGGAGATAATTCTAATAGAAGCTTTCAAGAGGTAGTCGTCGCTAGGGGATTATAATTAACAACACAAATCACGCCCTTATTGTTTGGGGTACTGTTATTAACTGTTTCATAATTTTATAATACAGAAATGAAGAGGTGATTGTTAAGGAAACTTTAATTTTATTTTACTTCCATTATCATGTTTATTTAATTGACTTCGACTGCATTGATGATTTTCTCATTTTATTTATATTGAAGTCGGTTGTACAATTTTTTTTTATTTTAACCACTTGTACTACATCAATTTAATTTTGTTGCTAACATATTCTGGCAATCTGTTTTATGCATCTGCCTGCATAAATCTATTGTGCGTTTACCATAGTTATTTTAGTATCTTTATGGATGTAGCCTAGTATGTACGAAACCCTAAATAAATTAACTGAACAAAACCGTTTCTTAAAATTACCCTTTGTATATATTATTTCAACTTGTCATAACCTTTTAATACATTACAATAGTAAAACAGTTTACTGTAATCATTTTGAAATTTCTTTTTAATTTTTCATGGTACAATCGTTTTAAGTAGTGAAATGAAATGAAATTTGTAAGTTTTATGTTTTTTACAAATGATATTTTATGTGCAGCTGTAGGCTATTGATGCATTTGCCCCTCATCATTATATTTACAACCTAATGATGCTAAACACTGCTTTCTTTATTATAACTTAGATTATACTTAGCTACATGGTACAGCTCCGTTCATTTAAACATATAGAAATGTGCATAAATAGTAGATAAATAATATATATTAATACGAGTAAATATAATTGCTATAGAGGTTATTTTTCAAAATGTAGTCAAATTTTATATTTAAGTTCAAAAATATAAATAATGATATATACCGATATTACAGATTTTAAAATACGAGTAAATGAGGCTTCTACTTTTAATTGAAATTATCCCAAATTGAATGTGATTTATGGGCAACAACTACGGGTACGCGCGCCCTGTGTGTTAGATTCAATTCACGTTTTATTCTCAAGTTTTGCCTTCTGTTTACTTTCTTAGTGACACTCTTACTACTAATGCTTAAGTTATAACTACACGACGCGAATTATGATTCCAATTTTCCCTTCACACTTTTAACGGGCTTAAGATCTGTATGGGATAAATTTTTAAATTAAACAACCTGGTGCATCAAAATATACAAGGTATGTTAGGCAAAGAACTAGAAATTGAATTATTTAAATAGTAACCATATACATATTTTATGTATTGCTGAACATTGGTTGAAAAATTACAACTCCATATTTAATTTCAGTAATCACCAGATAGTCAGTTCTTTCAATAGATACTATTACGTGGTGGCTCCTCAATATTAGCTAATAAATCCATATCATCTAAAGAACGTAAAGATATTATGAGCCTCTCTGTTGAGCGAACTGTAGAAATGGCATGTATGAGTTTGAACACCTCATTATTGTCAGTGTTTACAGACCCCATGTTCAAGGTATGACAATTGAAAAAATGTGAAGAAGTTTTAGTTGCTTAATAAACAGAATAAATCTCTTGTAGTATGCGGAGACTTTAATATCAATCTCCTGGAAACTTCTTCCATCAATATTAAATTTTGCTCATTGTTCAAATCATACAATCTTGATAATTTATTCTTTGAATGCAACTTGTATTGATAATATTTTTACAGATGTTGTACCAATCAAGATATTCATAATTCAAAAACTGAGTTCAGATCACTGTGGACAACTGGTTTCATTACCATATATGCACAAAAAACAGGAAATTGAAAAAATTGTGTTTGTTCCGATTTATGCAAAATGCCTGGAGACATTTAGAAGTAATATGGTAAAAAACCTCCCATCGCTTTCTGTAAGCTGTCACCCGCACTATGCTATAACGCAAAGACTATAGTTGATGTAATTCTAAAAAAGAGGTAATTATTATTGTATTATAATAATATTAGTTTCACATAAGTTATGAGTTTCATTTGAGCGAACTTATCAAATCTATTCAAATTAATTAAAAATACTGCTTTTGATAATAGTGATCTCTTCTAGTGCTGACTTTCTTACAAGAACAAGTCAGACTATTTATATGGAGTATTATTTACCCTTATAAGCAATAAATTTAATAAAACATTTACTGCTAAAACATTCTCCAGTAACAGTTGCTAGGCATTTAATGAGTGGGCGACAGTAGGAATTCAAAAGAGCAGACGAAGATTGTATGAACTGTACCATGAAAGATCATACAATCTTTCCGATACTTTTAGGGAATATGTCAAAAATTATTCTAAAATGTTTAAAAAGTGTGTTCCACAGCCAAATCTTTACATATTAGCAACAAAATTAAGACCGCTAAAAGTAAATTAAAAATTACGTGGAGTATAATTAATAGCGAAACCGGTAACGACAAACCTCGTAACGCAAATTATCAATTGAAAATTAATAATGAATTGACTAGATCAAATCAAGAAATCGCAGCGGTGTTTGAGAAATATTTCACTGATATACCTATTTTGACAACAAAGTCATTGAATACTTCTCCAACTGTCGCTGATTCATTACTCAAACAGAATGTTAATACCTGTTTAAAAGAATTTAGATTTGAAAAATTATCACCACAAGATATTATAAAATATTTCGAAACCCTTGATGTAAAGAAAACCGCAGATTTATGGGGGATTTCTGTTACAGTTATTGCGTCCATAATAGATTTAATTGCACCTCATCTTGCTATTATTTTTAATACTAGTGTCGAATCTGGTGTGTTTCCTGATTTAATGAAACATAGTAAAGTAATACCTTTATTAAAATCTGGTAGTACATTGGACCCCGCTAATATTAGACCTATTTCTGTACTACCAACTCTCAGTAAATTTTTTGAAAAGATAATTTTAGATCAATTGTTAATTAAAAAAAAGAAATTACTCCATAAAAATCAATTCGGTTTCACAAGGGATCGCTCGACGACTGACGTATGTGTCGAGCTTATGAAATATATTTTAATGCCTGGGAGAGTTCACAAGATGCCTTAGGTATTTTTTGTGTTCTTTCCAAGGCTTTCGATTGTGTTCATCATGAGATATTAATCAGGCAACTACAATATTACGGTGTCAAAAATATTGCTCTTAAACTTATTATTTCATATTTAAATAACAGAACTCAAAAGTCGTTATCAATGGTAAAGGTTCCTCCGGATCAGTAGTATCAATGGGCGTTCCCCAGGGCTCGATTTTTGGCCCATTCCTGGTCTTAGTGTATATTAATGACTTACCTTATCTTGTAAGGGACAATCACGATATAGTATTATTTGCTGATGATACCTCTTTAATTTTCAAACTCAAAAGACAATTAATTAATTTTGACAATGTAAATAATGCTCTATCGAGATAAGTACATAAGTTTAACACCAACAATTTGCACTTAAAGCAATAAGACAAAATGTATTAAATTTACAATACCTAATGTTAAACATTCAAATATCAATGGCTCTTAAATGGGGAGGAGTTGAGTCTTGTGGATACCACTGTTTTCTTGGTATTACTATTGACGCGAAGCTTCAATCTTGAAGTTGTCTCAACATTGGGAGAATTCGCGAAGTTTCACCAATGTTGAGACAGCTAGATTAGTTTATTTTAGTTACTTTCATAGCGTGATGTCTTATGGAATTTTGCTATGGAGTAAAGTGACTGACATCAAGCTATATTTGTTTTGCAAAAAGAGAGCCGTATGGGCGATTTATAACTTAAATTGTAATGAGTCACTTAGAGAAAAATTTAAAGAAATAAACATATTAACTTTGGCATCGCAATATATTATGAAAATGTTATGTATGTACATAAAAGCATAAAAAGCTTTGATAAGAATAAAGATGTTCATACTTTAAACACTAGGAACAAACATAAGCTTGTAATACCAGTTACTAGACTCACAGAATTAGTAACTCATTTCTGGAGCAATGTATATGCTTTCACAACGAAATCCCAGAAAATGTACAAATTGTTAATAAATAAGTTTAAATGTTTTATCAAATAAAATTGTACAAAAAAGTTATTATAATATCAAAAATACATAAGTGAAAACTCCTGGGAATGA
>JAGSMP010003377.1:0-11084 GCA_029286625.1 Parnassius orleans | reverse complement strand
GCAATAAGACAAAATGTATTAAATTTACAATACCTAATGTTAAACATTCAAATATCAATGGCTCTTAAATGGGGAGGAGTTGAGTCTTGTGGATACCACTGTTTTCTTGGTATTACTATTGACGCGAAGCTTCAATCTTGAAGTTGTCTCAACATTGGGAGAATTCGCGAAGTTTCACCAATGTTGAGACAGCTAGATTAGTTTATTTTAGTTACTTTCATAGCGTGATGTCTTATGGAATTTTGCTATGGAGTAAAGTGACTGACATCAAGCTATATTTGTTTTGCAAAAAGAGAGCCGTATGGGCGATTTATAACTTAAATTGTAATGAGTCACTTAGAGAAAAATTTAAAGAAATAAACATATTAACTTTGGCATCGCAATATATTATGAAAATGTTATGTATGTACATAAAAGCATAAAAAGCTTTGATAAGAATAAAGATGTTCATACTTTAAACACTAGGAACAAACATAAGCTTGTAATACCAGTTACTAGACTCACAGAATTAGTAACTCATTTCTGGAGCAATGTATATGCTTTCACAACGAAATCCCAGAAAATGTACAAATTGTTAATAAATAAGTTTAAATGTTTTATCAAATAAAATTGTACAAAAAAGTTATTATAATATCAAAAATACATAAGTGAAAACTCCTGGGAATGAGGTGATCGCCACCAATTCATCGTTCTGTTCTTTTTTATACTAGAAACTATAGTTTGTAAATCTTAAAAAGCTTTGCTTGTTCATTCGTATAAACTAAAATTTCACCCATATAAGACATAATATTAGGATTCACTCCGTCATGTTTTTACGCTCGGTAACATTTAACGTAAGCGATGGAATATCAGGCGCAGATTCACAGTGAAGTATCGTCGTCCGTTCCATCGCGTCGATTACCACGCGTCTGCGGTGTATCATCGGAGCCCATAGGCACGGGCGAGGAGGGCGGGGTGTGCGGTTGATCGGCATTGTATAACCGGTTTTGAAGTAAAAGACGCCTCAACGTTTAATTACCAGGGCAATATAGTTAGGAAGTGTGGCACAATGGATTTACGAACTCGTACCCGTAATGCAACCGTACAAATAAAATATAACCGTCTCTTTTCTTATTGTGTGCAAACGTGTGGTGTCTTATGCTGTGTCCTATTTATTTGTTGCTTGTAATTATTGTGATGTTTTTACTCACACTATATAATTTAGTCTGTTGAATAATTCACTGCCGTAGATGTCACTAGCACTTCGTAAACCTCCTCAGGCTTTATGCACTCCTAATATTTTATCATTAATTTTTTACCCATTTATTAGAAAATACAACTAATAAACAAACAATAAACACGTCTTTACTCTTTGGAAGTCCGGAGGAAGGGATATCTATTAGCATTGTGTCTATAATAGTGTGAATATATTTTTGCGACATCTAGCGTTAAGAAGCTAAATTCGCTTATTAATTCTAGAAACTTCGTTGATGAATAGTAATATGATCTCTATTTTTAAGGACTTATGGTTCGTACTCAAGTGAATGGTGATTAACATAATGCCTTTCTCTTTTATTTTTTAATAGCCAATCGCGCGAAAATTATTGAAATGGTACACAATTGTCAGTACACATTTCTTTCTTGCGTATGTGTGAGTTTGGCGACAGCTGTTCCGCTACAAATAATGGGTTTTGCTACTTCCTCTTGTTTTTTATATTCCGTGGCTAGGCCCCTGTCATGTAAATCGCAAATCGACACATTAATCGTAAAGTATATTTTATATATATTATAATTAGTGGTAATGATTCTGGTAGAAGCGCAATTAAAAAGTATTGTTGCAATTGTATTGTCGGCCGTCGAACGGTAGGATGCCATGCCCATGTTATGGCAGTAATATGGTATTTGGGTTGGTCACGGTATCAGACTTTTACCTCCTGCTCGATTCCTGGATGATGTACTGATCGTGTATGATACAAATGATGTATAAGACCATAAAATACCTTACAGATCGTATCAAAACATGATTATGTATATATGTATTACAGTTAAATTATTGTTAAAAACTGTATTTGTGAAAATAAAAATCCGGACTTTTTTTAAACCAATTCCTTAAACAATCCATTCTTTTAATTGCATATTATCATTTCCATATGCCTTTATATGTGTGCACCCATGGCCGAAGTGTCTATGAAGAGTGGGCATTCCCCTTTGGCATCAAGTCAATAATTATGCGGGGATATAGATAATTAGGGGAGTAATCAGAAAACACAAAAAAGCAAAATGCATTTTTTTTTAAGTTCTATTATTTAAATTATTTAAACAGTACGTCTCGCATCATAGACGAGTTACTCTAACCTATCAATTTTGAATTAACCTTGGGATTGAAATCCGGAGCACAAGGTGTTGCAGCCAGAGGGACACGGCCCCGTACATCATATTTTAAAAGAGGGTATTTTGAGAAGAAAAGTTAGCTTTTTATTTAACTTTTTACTTAACATACTCGTAGGTCCCATAAATTGCGTCATAGTAGAGTTATATGCCAAAGTTGCAAAGATTGGCAAATTGGTTGTCAATCACAGTTTTTTTATTGTAATTTTTTATCTGGAAGATGCTGCTATTTTGCTGTCCCTCTTACGACACCTACGGAATACCTTGAGTTGGTGACTAAATACTTTTGTACCTGTAGCTTAAATAGTTCTGAAAATAGGGATAATATATGCACATACACACGGAATTAGAGAGTTACAGCCTATAAACATCCCACTGCTGGGCACAGGCCTCCTGTCATTTCAGGGAGGGTATTAGGGCAAGAAAATATCCGCCGCGCTGCCCCGATGCGTGTTAGCGAACTTCATATGTCTTCGAAATACACTTTTTTCTTATAGACATGCACGTATCCTCACGATGTTTTCCTTTACTGACGAATACGTGGTAAATCAGCACTTAAAATTGCAATTAACAATTTCATTGGTGCCGGCGGGGATCGGCCCCGGGTTGCTCGCGTATTGTGAAATTTACTGCAAGCGCTTAGCCACTTAGCTACTACGGCTCAGAGGCAAAGCTCTCAAATAAAATAAGCTGACATGACTAAATTTTGGACATTTAGAAATATTAACGTATTCAAAGAATACAGAGTAATTATTTCCTTGTTTCATCATCATCATCACATCACATTACAGCATACAGCCCTATACAGTCGACTCTGAACATGGCCGCTCATGAATAAACACAAAAAGTGCTGTGGCATTTCCTTGTTTGAAAATCAATCTCTTCCTAATTAAAGTACAGCTTCAAAGTATCGCTTCTATTCATGTAATAGTTTTCTTTGAATCTGTAATAATGCTTCAAGTTCGATATCTATTATAATATTCTGGTTTATTACTTCGCCTTCAACAATACGGACTAATAGTTCATTGAAACATTTTCAAAAGAATCTCTCTCAATGAAAGAGATATAGAAATCTTGAATTTGAAAATGAATTAGACGAGTAAACCGATTTCGAATCCCGCCTCCGTTATTTAAATTGCGGATTGTAGTTAAAAGTTTTCATTTACCACAACGTGCTCGGCGGTAAATGAAAAATTCGTGAAGAACCATGCAAGAAATTCAAAATAGTTTCAGGACATTTGAAGTACTGAAGTACGCAGGCGGACTCTTCTCTAGTTTTGAAGCACGCTTTCATTAATGTGAGGAGGCCTTTGTCTTGCAATATTACTATTTTATAGAGGTAAGGGTGATAAACGAGCGTACAGTCCACCTGATTGTAAGTGGATGTTGCAGCTTATAGGCTATTTCTATCTTCGATTGAGAAACAAAATGCTTTCAAAAAAATCAAAAGGTTGTGAGTTCGTTGAGGACTAAGATAGAAAGCTTTACCTTTACCGGTACAAGGTTTCACGGTTATCTTTACACACGAAACGAAATCGAAACACACCAGCATTATGCTGCTATTGCACACTTGTATTCTGTGCGAGCATGGCCCTTCCAGGTCAAGCCGAACCTTTCGATGTTACCATACAAACGCAAAATATAAAATAATGAAGGAAAGAATGACATAGTTTAAGTGCCGAACATAGGTTATAATTAAATGATGATAATTGGTACAGTATATATGATAAACATTACAAAAGTAATCTAATGTAACGTATTAGGTTGTTAATTTATTATTTACCCTCTAGAAATAGTAACTACACATATAAATAAAATTGAAGTATCTGTCAGTAATATCGAAATAACTGCATTATATTGCAGCTGAATTTGCATGCCATTAAGACATGAATAACCATTATTAAAGTTTTTGTAGGTCTGACTATCCGGGCTAATCTTCTGAATGCTTGAACCGAGAGCATTGCCAGTTTATGTGAAAAAACTCTTAGTTTTTTTTTTGAAAAACAACAAAAAATTTAAACGAAATTATCTTAAATCTAAATAACGCCACATTAATTAATCCTACTTAAGCGAAGCCAGGGCGGATCGCTAGTTAATAATAACCTAAAAGGCAAAAAAAGTTTCCAGTGTCTTTATCGACCCATAAAAGTCCATAGTTGGACATGGGCCTCCTTCGTTGTAGAGAGGATTTGCCTTAATCTTCACGCTTGGCGAGTGAATTGATGATTGCAGTACCACACGTCTCGAACCTTTGACGCTGCTGTCCGTCGCCGGTCTAGGTATTTTACATCTGACATAAAAGAGTTGGTTATAACGCCATCTATCGGAATCCATAATATTTTCAGGCATATCCCATAGTGTCTCTTATTATAGCCATGAGAAGAAATGGACTGATGAATTTCCGTCTTTATTTTTTCTAAAGTTTCTACTCAATACTTAAAATCAGAACTGCTGTCATTGAGTACAGCAGCAGTTAGCTGAAATAGGGACCTAATTAGACTTCACTCAAAAATGCTCTTGTAATTAATATTTTATCTCGTGTTATTTTTTTCTTTGTGATGACAAATAAAGTTTTTATTCCTTCTTTATTTTTTTTATTTTTCTTAATGTGTCCTCAAGTTTCTAGTTCGGTGCGAAACGTTTTGTAATGTGATCGACAATACGCCCGAAAAGCGAGACGACTAAGGAACATACACAGGCTAATAAAGAAGTTAAAGCACATAGTTAGTTTTTATTATTCAATATAAATTACAAAATAATTAGAAAACAGGTTATGATATTAATACCATTATAAAAATCACCTATTAATTATTTGAATGAGTAATTTAGAATTTATTCGCTCACTATATGGAGTTACGATCTGGTAAAACGTGCAAAAAGTCAATGGATGTAGGTGGTTTAGAACATTGTTTTATGACATTCGCTGATAAACTATTTGAATAATAGTCTGTTAAATGAAAGCATTTACTCGTAACGTCAAGCATTTACGAATAAAACTCAGATCTTTTGTGTCCACTGCAGAAAAATTAACCATTTTAAAAGCACACAGATTAATTCTGTGCGAAAAAACAGAAATAATCGTGTCTACGTCCGTTCAAAATTTCCATTCAAGAGTTTTTCAAAGTGGTCGATTTCTAGACTGTAACATGTTTCTGTATACACATCCTTTGTTTATAGCATCTAGTATATTATCACATGCTCCATTGTTTAAATTGTTCGATTTTTACACTGTGTAGCTAAAGGCAGTGACTAAGGGTCAGTTCACACAGAGACGCGACGCGACGATGCTTGAAGAGGCCAGTGGTTTCGCACGCATCGCGACGTCGCGAGGCACATCATGAAGTCGCTGGCAGCGCACCGTACTTGCACGATGCGCCTACCGACGAAGCACCGCTGCGTCTTAATGCGCCGCACTACGCAGCGAGGCATTTTCGAATTATCTAAATAAAATGTTGGTGTAGTAAATAAAGTTATATTTTATATCACAATCTTAAAAATCACGTTTCGGTGTGAACTGACTCTTAGTTAGTTCAAAATTTTAATAACGGTTTGGTTTAAGTACTTGTATTGTTTTATTTTGAAAGTGTTTGATCATTACAATTATATATCTATTCCCATTAAGAGTAGTACTTTCAATCACAAATAATCCTAGTATAGCAGGTGGAAGGAAAAGGGGAGATCTCCCGCCGGGCAAGGTGTGCTGCCCGTTGAGCGGCCAACGCTCCGAGTGGTAGTTCGGAGCTGTGTATATATACTGTTTTAATTCGGAACTTTGATAGCGCGATTTGAGGCTTGATGTATTTCGCGTGGCGCGACGACAGCGCCGCCACATCACCCCCCTGCTCAGACCGGAGGTCGATAGTGCAGTCTAGATGTCGATAGCTTGAAGGAACAGGAAGCATTATTATAGTGCTGCGATGAACCTTTGTAAAGCTAGATGGCTTGCAGGATGTGAAGACTGAATATTTGCTCGGGAGCGAATGAATGGGGTACTTGAGAACGATGACGAAGATTTGAAGGTAGTTTTTCGAAGGTTCTTGGTTGCGTGTTCATATCACGTCGGTTGGTCACCACTGTGGCGGTGAAAGGAAATGGGAGATCTCCCGTCGGGCAAGGTGTTCTACCCGGGGAGCGTTAGCCGCTCCCGGGTAAACACCTATGCTACAGACACTGCAGTTCGAATTAAAAACAGTATATATACAGCTCCGACCTACCAATCAGGCGTTACGCTCCCAGGTGAACACCTTACCCGGCGGGAGATCTCCCATTTCACTTTCGCCAGTGGTGACCAACCGACGTGATATGATATCAGAAGGTTGCGTGTTCAGATCACGTCGGGGTCACCACTGTAGCAGGTGGAAGGAAAAGGGGAGATCTCCCGCCGGGCGAGGTGTGTCCGGGGAGCGGCCAACGCTCCGAGTAGTAGTTCGGAGCTATTGTATATATACTGTTTTTAATTCGGAACTTTGATAGCGCGATTTAGGCTTCGATGTATTTCGTTTGTGGCGCGACGACAGCGCCGCCACACTAGGTTCAAACCTACAAAGTTACGGTATTATATTTGAGTAGCTACGATATTATGTTTTTCCCATGCTTAACTCTACCTAGCTTGCTCACGTATTTCAAGGGTTCAAAGTCAGCAGGTTTTCGCTGAAAGAAATCATTTAAAAAAATAATTTAATGTGGTCAAAAGAAGTGTATTGCAGAAGAGCGTTCTGCAAATTTTAGTTTTTAGTAGATATAATATAGAAAAATATGCGTGAGTGCCGTGAAACACTCGGTTCGAACAAAGTTCCTTTCCTAGTATATTATTATTGATAAACGTATTATATTATTGATTAACAAATACAAATAAATGAATTACTAGCGTCTATTAAAATGAAGCGTCATTTAAAATAATATTTCTTTCATGGCAAGATAAGAAAAAGTTCGAGGTAGATTGATATTATTCCATCTCGCTCGCACTATAGAAAGGGGGTCGTGACGGAAAAATCTTACACTTTTTCTCGCCTAGCCCCCATCCGTCAAATTCGTACCGTGCGATAAGGAACTTCGTTCCAATAATTAAAAAAATATTGTCGGCTTTAATAGCTAGTATAATGTAAACTTTGGATTCCTAATTTATTTACAGACACTGTTATTTATCCTTAATTTTAAAGTAATATTAATGAATCAAGTAACTTTAAAGTAGAAAGCTAATTAAAGTAACAAAAGCACAAAGTATTAAGTGAAAAAAAGAGGCATAAATTAACTCAAAGTTTGTCTTACTCGCGAATACTAATAAGTATGTTGGGGGCTACTTAAATATATTTTACTTCAAGTTGAATATGAGATATTTTTAATTTAAATAATAAGGAATGATATTATTTTCATTAGAATTGAAAAATTAATCGCCGCGTAGTAGCGGTGTGAGAAAATCCAATACATATCATCTCTGTGGTTGTTGTTCCAGAGCGAGAAACAGAAGATGAGCAACAGCATCTTCCCGATAATAACATAAAATAATAAAATACTGCGGTTGCCAAGCCGGCTGCGAATTAAAATTGAAGAAGAAAAAAATATTCCCATATAAGGCAATCCGTGGGGGAGGCTTATGTTCATCAGTGGATTTTTACAATATGTAATGAGACGATGATGATGCTGATGATGACGGTTAATTCTAGTTGTATTAAAAAAAGCTACGTCTAGGACTTGACTGATAAACGGTAATGACGTGTACCTATGTGTAACACTAACCTATTACGTGATAAGTCAAATGAAGTTGACGAATCACAATTTTTTTTTGTAGACGTAACGGTGACAAACTAGCCCTCAGAACTGAGTCGACCTAATTGTAAGTGGATGCTATGGCCCGTAGACATCTTCAATCTTTCCTTGATTAAAACTAAAAATGTAGATGTGTTGGGGGACCCCTGGGAACTAAAATGGAATGCCTTGTTACCAGTGAGAAGGGTCTCCGGTTCTCGATATTAACCATACGAAATACAGCAGTTTCGTTTATTTCACGATAATATTCTGTGAAATCGTGGTCCTACCTCAGGCGAGCCGACCTTTTCATGTTACAGACACAATATAGTTGCAGCTTGGCTCTACCACATACATATATATGTAAATACTGATGTAAAAGATATAAGGTTGGGGTCACGGGATGCAATGAGGTTTTCATTGGTAATCAGAGCAATAAAAAGTCCGATGAACAATCATTTACTACTACACTAACAAGAACTTTCCTCATCACAATAAATTAGTTAATTACTCGTGATTAAATATTTATATATTTTTTATTTCAGGTAGAAAGTACAGTAAGCAACTTGATAAACATTACCATTTCAATGGCAGTCAAGTAAAAAGGTGAGTAATTTTATCCAAAAATACAATTAAGCCTTTATGCAATTATGTATTAAGCATTTATGTGTCAAAATTCACTCTCGTGGCAGCGTCGATTGCTTAAAAGCAACATTATTTAGATTGAATAATTAAAAATATATTATATTTTAAAGTGTTCGTCCGTAAATAATAATAAAATTTATCACTCTTTTTAAATGTCGTTCAGTAATAAAATTAGACTGTGTTGTACAGAAACGATCTAACCCGCAAACTGGCCAAAATCATTATCCACAGGTTCTTTTTTCAGTTTATTTCCCAGTACTAGACTTCTATAAAATAAAAAACAATGCGAAAATCTATACAAAATTTTCTTTAAAATGATATACATTACATTTTATAATAGGGCTTCGGAATCAAGAAAAATGCATTTATTTTCTAATCTGATAAACAATACGCTCCAGTTACTCTTAAGAGAACTATTGAATTTCTCCACATACATTGAATATTTATTTAAGCTTTAACTGTACTCTACTATATGAGAGTTGTAAAATAAATATGCAAACAAATTCACTATAATTATCACTGAAGAATAATTTAAAATGTAAGTAATTAATTTTCTGATTCTATTAATTAATTAAAAATATCTTATTTTTCTCATCAGCCCTAACAGGCAACAATTTATTCAGAAATTGTCCTCCCCCATAGTAGAGCATTGTTGCCTTAATCGCCACGCTTCGCAGATTGAAGATCGTAGTACCAGACGTCTCGCACCTATGATGTTATTTCCAATCACCGGTCTGGGAATAACTAAATATATCATATACCGCCATCCGTCGGAGGCCACAACCATTTCTAAGCCCTTGTCATCGTATCATAGCTATGGGATAAAATGGAGTGATCGTTTCAGTTACAACCTCCGCATAGCTATATTTAAAATAAACAAGCAATAATTAAAATGAAGAACCGTTTGACAAGGATATTAAAGGATAGATTAGGCCTTTTAATTTTACAAATGATAACTTTTTGTTCCAATGCTAGGCAAAAAGCCTTTCAGTTTTTTATTTTTCTTTAACATGGGATGGTTTACTGGGTTAAATTGAAATAATTCTAGACATAAACAACACAGTTCTATTATGACTACAGCACGAATTGTTTGGCTCCGTCGTAGTCCTTAGGGGAGAGAACATCTGCATTTTGAGTCACGACACTTACTTATAACATGTGGATTTTTAATAGTAAATATAAAAATTATCCTTTTCTCATCTTCTCTTTTTCATATCTTATCTCAAATGAATTAATATTATTCTTTTATGTAAAACAATGTAAGTTAAAATATCGAGCTCCAAGAAGTTTGAACTCTCTGGGAACAACTGCAACAGAACTTAATCCATTTGTACCGTCGCGACTGAGCTCCGCTAGGAATTATTTCAATTACAAACGGTAATGGTCGATAAATACAGACTGAATATAGTACCAGTATATTGGCAATAGGATTTTGAGATATATCTTTATTTATATAATCGTAGGTGTCTATTAGAGATCGTGCAACTTATGAAGGAACGATTGAGATCATATTCACATAATATATTTGTTTTGTCGAGACGATGGCCCAAGGATACGATATGTTGCGCTTTATTCAAGTTATTAACAAATTCAATATTTCAGACATAATTACTCAATATTCAAAATATATGTAGGCTTATTGGCAAAAAAGAAGTCACGAAATCTTGATCGAATAAGTGGTACTGTTGTAGAGTTATGGATATATTGACACTAATAAATCCAGGGTAAATTCGGAGGGTAACTCTTCACTCTACCTATCGGAATGGGTGGGACAAAATCTGTAATGCGCATCAACAAGTGCAAGCAGTACAATAGAGTGCTCATTTTATAATTATAAAAGTGGATCCTGCATTTATTGGACATATTATAGAAATATGTTTTCCATCCAATGCTCAATACAATTCGGAAAATGCCATACATTTTCGATCCTTTCGCAATCTCTCACATTTGTTCTGTAGGCTTGGGCATACAATAGGGGCCAAATTCTTCCAAATTGCGTTACATACTTGTTCTACTATGATCTTTCTGTTAGCAAACCCCATACGGTAATTGAACTAATGATCGAAAAAAATTTCCAGTTGCCATAAATCTGTAATATAAACACAGATAATTTATTTTTGTTTCATCGGAAAAAATGTAAGATGACTGGAATAAATTACAAATAGCTACGTCAAAGCATTGAAACGCCGTAAAAATAAAAAAGTGGGCAACCGCTCAATTTATCCCGCCATGGAAATATGAAGAACAAATGAGTTTTTACAGCCATTTATGGAATCAAGGTCGACAACAACAAATCTTTCATCACCTCCTGAATCTCAGAATTTCAC
>JAGSMP010003376.1:0-11140 GCA_029286625.1 Parnassius orleans | reverse complement strand
AATGGGTGGGACAAAATCTGTAATGCGCATCAACAAGTGCAAGCAGTACAATAGAGTGCTCATTTTATAATTATAAAAGTGGATCCTGCATTTATTGGACATATTATAGAAATATGTTTTCCATCCAATGCTCAATACAATTCGGAAAATGCCATACATTTTCGATCCTTTCGCAATCTCTCACATTTGTTCTGTAGGCTTGGGCATACAATAGGGGCCAAATTCTTCCAAATTGCGTTACATACTTGTTCTACTATGATCTTTCTGTTAGCAAACCCCATACGGTAATTGAACTAATGATCGAAAAAAATTTCCAGTTGCCATAAATCTGTAATATAAACACAGATAATTTATTTTTGTTTCATCGGAAAAAATGTAAGATGACTGGAATAAATTACAAATAGCTACGTCAAAGCATTGAAACGCCGTAAAAATAAAAAAGTGGGCAACCGCTCAATTTATCCCGCCATGGAAATATGAAGAACAAATGAGTTTTTACAGCCATTTATGGAATCAAGGTCGACAACAACAAATCTTTCATCACCTCCTGAATCTCAGAATTTCACTCAGAAAGTACTCAAGTCTTTGGTTCTATAACAGAGGTAACGGATAAACTTTCTCTGAATATTTTCAAGTTGGGTAATATATGTTACATACCTGGGGTTCCAGATTTGTGATGCGTACTCTAAATTACTTCTTACAAGAGAATAATATAGGATCTTTAGAGTTTTAGGCTTAGTGAAATCCTTAGAGCTACTCATCAAAAATCCAAGAGCTTTCGAAGATTTAGCTATAATGCTTCCTAAGTGAGCGTCAAATATCAATTTAGAATCATGAAGAACACCAAGATCTTTAACAATGGAATCCTTTTTAAGATTTTCACCTTTTAGTTTATAGTTGAAGACCATCGGTTTATATTTGCGACTATAGGACATAAAGCTACATTTAGAAGGGTTTAAATCAAAGCAGTTTAGGTGGCAATAACGCTCTTGATTTGTCAAATCTTCTTGTAAAGCCTCAGCATCATCAATCGATGTAATTTTCAAAAAAAACTTCATATCTTCGGCAAAACATAATAGGCGAGCTTTCTTTAGGTAAAAGTTAATGTCATTGATAAAAATAACAAATAATAACGGTCCCAGCAGTGAGCCCTGTGGCACCCCACTTGGAACAGTTACCCATCCTGATATGTAGTTGCTGGCGACAACAGCTTGTGACCGATTATTTATATAAGACGTGAGCCACCTAAGCATATCGCCGTTTATACCGATCTTGGACAGTTTCAGTAATAGCAAATTATGTTGTATTCTATCAAAGGCTTTACTATTATCAGTATAAACGACATATACCTGGTCGCGATTGTCCATTGCTTCAGTCAAGAATGCATTAAAGAGCGCAAGGTTTGAAACAGTAGAGCGTCCTCTTAAAAAGCCATGTTGAGTCGGATTGAATGAATGCTTTAGGGTAGCGTATAACTGATTATATATAATTCGTTCAAACACTTTAGACACATTGCATAACTTGGAAATCGGTCGATAATTAGTAACATCTGTCTTGGAACCCTTTTTATGGACAGGTGTGATAAATGCGCGCTTCCAGATAGAAGGAACAATACCTGTACTAAGAGACTTTTTTAACAAAATAGTTACAGGTACACAAATTGTATGCGTACAGTTAATAAGAAATGAGCTGGAAGGTTATCAGGATCAGCAGATTTCGTTGGATCCAATGTTTCAAGCTCTTTTTTTGACCGTATTTTCATTTATATTGATTGACGTGATATCAACACTCAGCTGAGACGACACTGGAGAATCATTATAATAATTTTTGGACAGCTGAGTATTACTATCACCCGAATTCAAAAAAATTGACCGAAAGTAGTTTGAAAAAGCATTACAGATAAGTTCGCCAGAGTTCATTACAAAACCTTCAAATTTGAGACAACTAGGTATTGAATGTGATTATGGTTTTTGTTTAACATACGACCAGAAATGTTTCGGATTTGTACTAATCGAATTATCCATAGAGGTAATGTAAGATTGGTATGCTAACTTTTCTAATTTATTTACACGCTCACGCAATATAAGTTTCTTCGTCATGCCTACGGCCATAGATCCTAAATTTACGTAAAAAATATGTTTTTCTTTAATAGCTTTTTTAAGTGGCGCTGTGTACCATTTAGGATAAGTGTCAGCAACAATTAATTTTGAGGGGATATATTTATCTCTATGTGACGTGAATTTGCTATAAAAATATTGCACAGATTCATCTAGCGATAACGGAGACATAACTTCACCCCATTGAATATTAGCAATCTCACCATTTGTTGAATAATATTCACCTTTATGATATAAAAACTTAAGGCGAAATTGCTATTTAATGACTCACAATCAACGTAATAAAAGGATATTAAAAGGGCACCATGGTAAGGATCAACAGGAATAAGAGAATCTCCACTTATATCACGAACGGTTACAGCGTTGCTAGAAAAAACAAGGTCGAGGATCCTGCCATGGGCATTTTTTATACGCTTAAATTGTCTCAAATTTTGTGAACTTAATTCGTCTATTAATAAAGTTTCATTTCTCGAACGAATATTTGTACCTAAAAATGAACCGTCGGCGGCGTCGATGTCAGGCACCCAAGTAATATCGCTAAGATTAAAGTCACCAACTAATAAAAACCTATCGTCCGAGTGACTCATGACAATTTCGCTAACTGAGTGCAAATATATTGTATTAGAAATTTAGTAGGATGCATTCCGCGAAATTTACGTTACACCATTTACAACACTCTTGTTAAACCACACCTTATGTACCTTATTGAACTATGGGGAAGTGCTACAAAAACTAGGCTAGCAAACCTACAAGTCGCTCAAAATAAAGTCATAAAAATACTCTTCCAATATCCTTTTTGAACATCCACCTCAAAAATCTATAGTGAAACAAAAATTATGACCATACAACAGTTAAACATTTACCACTCATATCTTTTAATCCGGAAAATTATTGACAAAAATATTCAGTCCAGTATCACTTTCACAGAAGCAAAACACCTCAGACAACGAAGAACGAGAAGAGCCAGCTTTCTTGTCCTACCTAAAACTAGAACGTCCTATGGTAGAAAAACATTAACATATGAAGGAGCGCAGCTTTATAATAACATACCTGCACACATTAAAAATGTACACTCATTTAACACATTCAAAACAAAATTATCAGGACACAAAATAGACGAATGTGTTATTGAGTACACACATATTTACAACCGTGTAGTGGCGGGTATGAATACCCACTACCCCATATCTTCCCGTGGGTGTCGTAAGAGGCGACAAAGGGAAACTGATACAGAAGATGGGCAGCAGCATCTTTCTGATAAAGCCAAAAACAATAAAAACTGCGATTTCAACCCGCTCGCCAAGCGTGGCAACTATGGCAATATACCCCCATGAGCGACGACACAAAGAAACGGCCCCAGTTCGGCGGCCCCGCTATTCCTGGCTACGGTGGCGACCATGGTAACGGCGGGGCAGGGGGTGCTAAGAATCTCCGGTGGAGGTTCGGTTGCCACCTACGACGACTCGACCTGGCAACATATAACGCACGTACCCTGAGGACTGACGAGAAGATCCTGAGCTAGAAGAAGAGATAGATAAGTTACGCTGGAATATTATAGGAATATCCGAGGTCTGAAGAGAGGGGGAGGACACGGTAATCCTTGGATGCGGCAACTTATTCTATCACCGGGAGGGCGAACATCTGTCCCAAGGAGGTGTCGGATTTATCGTCCACAAGTCTCTCGTTAACAACGTTGCAAAGATCGGGAGTGTGTCGACGAGGGTTGCTTACCTTATACTCAGAATCACCAAACGGTATTCGCTGAAGGTCATACAGGTTTACGCACCAACCTCGGCACACCCCGATGAGGAGGTGGAGGAAATGTATGAGGATATCTCTAGAGCCATGCATTCCTCCAAAACCCACTATACGGTGTTAATGGGAGACTTAAATGCAATGCTAGGCACAAGAGAGAACGGTGAGCTGAAAGTAGGGAAATTCGGAATAGGGCAACGGAATCCATGGGGCCAATAGCTGGCTGACTTCATGGAGAAAGAGGGACTCTTTATGATGAACTCTTTCTTCCAGAAGCGGCCCCACAGGAAGTGGACCTGGTCGAGCCCCGACAGTTCGACAAAAAATGAGATTGACTTTATTATGACGACCAGACGACAACTGTTCAGTGATGTCTCAGTGATCGCGAGGGTGAAAACTGGCAGCGATCACCGAATGGTGAGAGGCACACTGAACCTAAACGTTAAGTTGGAGAGGTCACGTCTAATGAAGTCAACGTTCCGTCCCCCTCGTGCTCTAATCCAAAGTCCCGAAAACTTTCAGCTCGAAATACAAAATCGTTTTCAAAGCCTAGAATTTTGCAATGAAGTGGACGATATGAATGACAAGCTTGTGGAAACTGTCCATGCGGTCGGAGCTAAGTTCTGTAAGACCAGATAAATTGTAAACAAAAATCATATTTAATGTCCATGTCACACCTATGCCGGTAGTTGTTGGGAGCACTCAGCTCGAAGTTGTTGACGAATATGTTTACCTGGGACAAATAGTCCGACTAGGTAAGTCCAACTTCGACCGAGAGGTCAATCGACGGATTCAACTCGGCTGGGCAGCGTTCGAGAGATTACGACCCTTCTTCTCGTCAGGCATACCTCAAAACCTCAAAACTAAATTGTAAAACCAGTGCGTGTTGCCAGTGATGACATACGGAACTGAGACGTGGTTCTTCACTGCTGGCCGTATGAGGAAGCTCAAGGTCGCTCAGCGAGCTATGGAGAGGGCTATGCTCGGGGTTTCTCTGCGTGATAAACTTAGAAATGAGGATATCCGCAGTAGAACCAGAGTAACCGACATAGCCCAAGGGATTAGTAAGCTGAAGTGGCAATGGGCCGGCCATATAGCTCGAAGAACCGACAACCGATGGGGAAGAAAGGTTCTCGAGTGGCAGCCTCGTACCGGCAGGCGAAGTGTAGGGCGTCCCCCCACTAGATGGAGTGACGACCTGGTAAGACATGCAGGAAGTCAATGGATGCAGGTGGCTCGGGACCGTGCTTTGTGGCATTCCGTGGGGGAGGCCTATGTTCAGCAGTGGACTTGTGAAGGGCTGTTATGATGAATGATGAAATATTTACAATGACGAACATAACGCATTAAAAATTTTGTTATTCTTTTTAATGTTCACGTGTAAGTGACTAATGTAAGTCTTTATAAGAATAAATGTCTTTAAACCTAAACCTAAACCTAAATAATTTTGAAGTTGAGCAGCAAAACTGAGACCCCGATTTTCGTTACACAAGTATAAGACACAAATATGCAAATTCATGTGTTTTTTACGGGTATTATGGTGAATGAACAACGTTAACCATAGGTCCTCAGCACTTGAGTGAAAGAAGGCTGCGGAATAATTTCTAGATCCTTACGTCGCAATCGAAACGCCACCACCCTATTTCTGACCAGTAACTGTGTAATTTCTATCACGCCGCCATACAACGTATCGGTTGTCAAATAATTCCGTATCACTAATTCTGTCTAGAAGCCAAGTCTCCGTTATTAATATTATTTAGGAAGGGCTGAAGGGAACCATTTTGCACTGAAGGCATTTCCATTGAGCTCTTCGATCTGCTCCTAAGTTCCGAAAACCTCGCTCCGTTATACCAGCACAACCAAAGTCGTAGTGTTTTTTACAAACATAACATTGCGCTCCATCATTGAACTCTTTTGAACATGATTCACAGATATTCATCGTTGAGGTAACAGTATCAATGACTACAATTACGAAGAAAAAAGGTTGGTGATATTTGCTGTATGTTGTATGACGTAGATACGTAAACAAGAGTACAAACTTTTAACTATATGCGTGCGCCTGTGTCTAATAAAATTAAAATTTTAAATAAAATGGAACTATTATTCGTTTCATTTGAGTTTTCCGAAAATTGACATCTTTTCAAATGCCTTCAATACGTAGAGGTTCATTTTAATTCGCCCGAATTCCAAATGAGATATATTTGCCGTTCGTTCACGTGTAGTTGCCCCGGAATCTGTAAGTAAAAATCACTTTTTTGTTAATTGTTATGGTGTTAGATTGTTATCATATTTTTTTAACATATCAACGGGCAGGGGCATTATCATGATGAAAAAGCACTCCAGCACGCAATTTTCCTCGACGTTTATTCTTTAGTTCTTCGCATAGTTTTTTGATTATTGGTGCTTAATAATCTCCGATTATTATCTTTCCTTTAATTAAATAGTCGATCATTATTATACCGTCCGCATCCCAGAAGATAGACGCCATTCGTTTTCTAGCGAACGCAGACACCTTGAATATCTTGGCTGGCGGAGAAGACGGTCTTTTCAACACCTTGCTTTGTTTTTTCGTCTCTGGGTCAAAATGGTGTACCCACGTTTCAACTACGGATACGAAACGAGAGCTAATAGAATCTGCACATTCTTCAATTATTGCTACATTTAGCTACGAAATGTCAACTCTTGCTTTTTTAACATTCGGGCGTCTGTTAGCATTCGAGGAACCCAACGCGCGGCCACCTTTTATAGTTTTAAAGTATGCGTTAAAATAAACTAAATTTTTCAAACTTCGGAATCCAGAATCGCAGCTTTAGAATCTCAGCTAAATAAAGCTGTCACACGTCGATCCACCATAACAATTTCTTAGATTTTTAAAGTTTTCTTGCGTAGTTGTAGTAGAGTGTCGTAATTGCAGGCAGTTCTGCCACGCTTAAATTCAGCGCACCAGTTCAAGTTTCTCCATATTGCATACAAATCAAATTCACGCCAAATGTGAGTTTTGAAAAATAAAATTGGGTATAGTTTTTAATTTAGTTATTTCTGACCTTCGCTACTAACGAATTTAAGATTAAAAAATAGAACGCATTTCTATAACTCATTAATAAATGTCGTATTCCGAAAACTTTTTGATCAACCTAGTAAATTATACATATAGTTTTTGGCCATGAAGATCACATCATATCGGGACAGAAAATTACTATCAACCATAATCGATAGGTCGGCTTTCAATGCTAGAGGATCTAGTGTTAGAAAGGAGTTTTCAGGTACATCAATTTTAAAGTTTTGTTGAATTTGTTTCATCTCTCTGAAAAAGAAATCACAAAGTCAAACTTACATTTTACACCTTTGTCAACTGACGACGAAATAATCGATATTAGCAAAACAAAGTCTGTATTTCTATGACTTGCATGGAAATAAAATCAATTTGCATTGTTCAATCAATGCCTGTTGGGTACTTACTGTTCTTCTGTGCATTTTTTATGTGCCAAGGTACTTTTCTCAGAGCGGGGTATTGATGCACTGTAATCAATAAAGTCTTATTTGTTTATATAGACTTACTAAAATAACTTAGACACATCTTCAGCTACAATAATGGTCGTACTGTACGCTAGTACCGTTACAAAATCTTCATAGAAATACATTTTCACAACCATACAAACACAGTAGAATTAGCTCTGTGGACCATAATTTATAAGAATGTTTGAATTTGGATTTGCAAAAATCTTTCGTTAGAGCAACTTTAAAAATGTAGTGTTGCAGGAATTATTTATGTTCCAAAATATTTCCGATATTCTTCTACTGTAGACAGCATTAAGGAGAGCATTGCAGGACGATTAGCGAATGATTGTACAAATGTTGTTTACGAGCAGTCAGATTAATCCAGCAGACCACTAGAGCGGAGATAAATTGCGGAGTTGACCGGGTTTTTTTTGTGATAAATACGTATTTGTAAACAAATTTATGATCCGTAGTTCAATAAAATTACCAGAAATTGTAATGCAAGTAACTTTGCTGTTGTTATGAAGCAAATTCCAAGATATCTATCACGTGTATATAGATTAAAATATGACCAGCTTGCTTAATTTACAAACTTCAAAATGTATGAATAACGATCGAATTTTGTACCCTAACACTAGTAATATTTAATTCAAGAATTTGTATATCCGACATGGAGTATAAATTTCGCATCTAAATTGTAATAAATTAAATGTGTCCACGATACATTTTTGAGAAACCTACTAAAACCATTCAATTTTCCTTGCACATAATACTTACCTGTGTCAAAGGTATAATATGATTTTACATTCATGAAGTAGTCCGAGCGCATTGTGTCCCATGTGCTAAAGCAAAATGAATAGAAAATATATATATATTATTATATTAATATATAAATTATATATTATTATATATAATTTATTCTTTAGTACAGGTAACATCATTATACTACAATTCATATAACTATTCATCTATTCATTTTTCATTAATATAATACATCCACACATATGATTTCGCAGTACGCAATTTTAAGTGCTGATTTACCAAGAGCTCGGCGGTGAAGGAAAACATCGTGAGTAAACCTGCTTGTCTGAGAATTAAGAAAAAAAATTTCGAAGGCATGGAAATACGCCAACACGCATTGGGGCAGCCCGGCGGACTTTTCCTAGCCCTAAAACCCTCACAAAAATGAGATGAGGCCTGTGCCTAGCAGTGAGACGTATACATATACATATAGGCTGCAATTTCAACTTTTAAACTTTTATATTACATCCTATCAAAAATCATAGTGTCAAATCTTTTACAGTGAACATAGGCCTTAGTTAACTCATCGTGGGGATTTTGCCACAGTTGCCGTGCTAAGCAGGGTTGGAGACGGAAGTTAGTTTTAATAAAAAAAAACTGTGAAGTGAAGTGAACTATAACTATTTTTACAATGAACAAAGGTTTTGTTACTTCACTGTGGGCCATATTTTTTTATAGAATAGGGTGACAAACGAGCACACAGTCCACCTGATGGTAAGTGGTTGCTGTGACCCATAGACATCTACATCTATCCTCAATAAGGAGTCAAAATGCAGATGCGTTGTCACCCGTGAGGACTAAGATGGAATGCCTCTTTTCCAGTAAAAAGGGTCTCCGGTTCTCTACACTCACCATACGAAACACTGCAGCGCAAAGCCGGCTATTTTACGCTGGTATTCTGTGAGAGCGTGGTCCTTCCCCGGTCAAGCTGACCCATTCGTGCTACAACTATACTACTAATATAGCTGCAGCATGGCTCTACTACGTATATTAATGTCACGCTAAGCAGGGTTGGATACGGGAGTTTTTTTAATTATTATTTTCAGTTTTAATCAGGTTTGTTCAACTGGAAATAATAAAAAACTACAAGATACAAATAATAGACAGTTAATATTCAACTGAATTGAAATCTTTCAGTTGTATCTTACGACACTCACGGGATGGTAACAAATTGTAAGTATTTTTAATGGTATTAGAGTGGTGAACAAGACAAAAGGCCACCCGATGGTAAGTATCTACTGCAACCAATGAACTGCTGCAAATATAAACAACGAAGAAGGCCATAGGTGCGTTGTATGCACTAACAATTACTTAAACAAATAACGGCACATAAACAAAAGCACATAATTCACCTGATACAAAGTGAATGCTGTAGCATATATCCGCAATTAATAATCAGAATGCAGATGCGTTTTCACCCCTGAGTTCTAAGATTTATGAAGCATAGTTACCAGTTAAAAGAGTGTATAGTTCTTTATTATTTTATTTATTTAACCTGACTGCCACGTTGGGATATTAGCCGTAAGCGCGTCTGCTTATCATGAGGTCCCGGGATCGAATTTCGAGTCGAGCCAAAACCACTTACAGGATCTCTCTCCAGTCGTATCGGATTGCTGTCCCATCGGACTATGAGAGGGAATAGACCTGTATTCGCGCACATACCCGTATACTATAATCTTGTTCTACGCAGATGGTTATTCTCTATTTACATAACTCGTAGGCACCGTAGTGCAGTTGCTTAGCAATGACTTGCGACGAGGTCCGCGGGTTTGAATCCACATATTGTATGGTCTTTGTCAAATTTATGTATGTAAACTGCCTACACGATACAAAATTTATAAATAAGAAGAAAATTAGAATATCTGAGGGAACAGATGAACATAAATACTTACAAACATACGTATATAGCCTGCTAAAATCATAACCCTCCTTTTGGCTTTGCCGTAGTCAGGAAAAACTGTCATCAGTTCTTGTCACTAATTATATTATAAAACACAATAACATTATTTTCAGTATCCTTGACAATAACGCTATTTCAATAACTCATCCTAAATTATGTTATATACGTCGAGATGTAAGATATGATGCTGAATCAAAAAAACGTGAGCAATCAAAGTGAGAGTCAAAAACAACGAATTCAATAACACGAAAACAAACAATTTGCGTATTTTTATAATTTTTTTAACGTGTGATAAAACTCTTTTTCTGTTTATAAAATTATTTGCGATTTGCTTCTCATTCTTGAGGATAGAGTTAAGTGTATATGAGCCACAGAA
Source organism: Parnassius orleans (assembly GCA_029286625.1). Classification (NCBI taxonomy): domain Eukaryota; kingdom Metazoa; phylum Arthropoda; class Insecta; order Lepidoptera; family Papilionidae; genus Parnassius; species Parnassius orleans. The sequence goes on along the minus strand of JAGSMP010003376.1, from coordinate 693 downwards.
TTCGAATAGCAGGTGAACTGTGAGCTCGTTTGTTCTGAAGGCCTTGCTTGAAGTAGCATTATGTTGGTAAAATGTCTATATTGAATATAGGTATTTGGATACATCCTAGTGTGTATCCAAATACCTACCTATATTACATGTAGACATGTTAAGTTAATTAAATAAAGTTTTTTGCCAGGCACCTCAAAAATGCGGCTAAGTTTTTGATTTTTAGGAATTGTCCGATTTTGTTTTCTCTGACGTAATGCAGGGCACCGATTATGTTTTGTGGTGTAAGGTTTTATGTGCTTCAAGGTTATTTTGCTAGTTACGTTAGTACGTACCGAGCCGGCGTGGCGTCGGTTAGGCGAAATCGTAAATAATGTTGCGCGCCACTATTAATGTCTGGTACATGGCAACACTAGTTACCACTAGCGCCCTCTAGTATCGAGTAGCAGAACTAGGAGAGTCAAGATCCTTCTAGAAATTTCAATGGAAGAACTTTCTAGAACTATCGACACCTAGTCAATCGGGACCGATATGTACTCGGACATTCTAGATGTTTCTACAGTAGAAGGTTCTGGAAACTATCCGAGGCCCTATATAAGGCCGATATAGACCGCGACCGAGTCAGTATTGAATTGGCGATACAAGCGAATACTTCGAACCGATACAACTGCGATCTAAAGTGATCTGTAGTACAATTATTGTGTT
>JAGSMP010003375.1:0-10123 GCA_029286625.1 Parnassius orleans | reverse complement strand
TTTGTTATTAGTGTGACAGAATATTAGAAACTGTGAATGAAAGAACGATTTTTAGACTAAATATTTTGTTGTAAATAAATAGGGATAATGTAATTTAAAGACTACTAGTATAGCAACATTATCAAATATGTATAAAGAACTAAATAATGTTTATACAATTAAGTAAAAAAAGTAAGCGTTCAGCAATTTTGTACGGATTAGCTATAATTTGACGAAATCGAAAATGAATATAACATAAATAGGAACGTTAATACTAAATTTAGGCTTAATATTTTCATTAGGTACAATTTATTTTATATTATCGCAACATAATCTATACTGAAATATTCATAATTATATAAAGCGACAAATCATCTTAATAATTATTACTATTTAAACGGATAAGGATATTATACATCTGAAGAATTCCTGATGACGTAGAAATAAAAAACTTAATGACGAAGATAAGGGTTAATATTTTAAAATAAAACTGAAGTGATGCTCTAAATTTGATATATTTATAGATCATAATCAATATCACATATATTCATAATGAAATACTGAAAATCCAAAAATCCATTTGTGGTTAAAACTATATAAAAATTTTGTATTGATAATTTTAAAAAAACTTTCCATTCAAATATTAAATAAACTATCAATCTGCGAATATAAAGCATTTTTACGAAACTAAGAACGTGAAAGTTAAGTATAGTAATATTTTTTTAAATGAAAACTTTATGGTTGGTCGAACTTAGACATTGATTCTTTCAAAGCAAAACCTTAGGTTTGGCAAAACTTTGTGAATTATTTTGTGGAATATAATCAAACTTAGTATAATGAAAAACATGCAAGAATGAAAGTATTTTTTATTGTTTTATAGCGATTAATTAAGGGGAACACATTCGTTAGTAAGAAAATTCAATTAAAATTAAAATTACATATTAGCGCTAAAGGCGTTTCACAACGTTATAAGAGACACAATTATTCATAATAAAAATTTACTTAATAGCATTTGTTAGGCGTAATAGGGTAAAGGAAACAGACCCGTCAGTAAGGAATTTGATAAGTTATTTTTCGACGAATTTCTAATAAAGAAGTAAAGTTTTAAACGTGAAGACGAAATTAATAATTAATATTTCTTTAAATAAAACCAGGATGCATCTAATTTTAATGGACTTTTAAAAAAAAATCCATTACGAAATAATATAAAATCACACATAAGCCCTATAACAATTAAGTAAAACAAACATATGCATATGCATATGTAATTTCTTACGAAACAGCTTATATTTAAAGGACATACAAGGAAAGCCGAATTAAAAACAGAATATTAGAAACTGTGGATGAAAGAACGATTTTAAGGCTAAATATTTTCATGTTAAAAATAAGGATAATCTTATTTCAAGGCTACTAGTATAGCAACAAAATCAAATATATATGAAGAACTACATAATGTTTAAATAATTATACGAAAAGTAATCCTCAAGCAATTTTATACGGATTAGCTATAATTTGACGAAATCTAAAATGAATATAGCATAAAATAGGAACGCTAATACTTAATTTAGGATTATTACAACTTCCAACTATTAATTAGGTACAACTTTATTTTATATTATCACAACATAATCTATACGGAAATATTCATTATTACATAAAAAGACAAATCATCTTAATAACTTTTATTTTGTGGTGAAAACTGTTTAAAAATGTTTGTTTTTATAATTCCTAAAAAAATTCCATTCAAGTAATAAATAAAATATTAATCTGCGAGCATTAAGCATTTTTATAAGTATAGCAATATTTTTTTAAATGAAAACTTTAAGGTTGGTCGAACTTAGACATTGATTCTTTCAAAGTAAAACCTTAGGCTTGGCAAAACTTATTTTGTGGAATATAATCAAACTTAATAATAATGAAATACATGAAAAATAAAAGTTTTATTACAACGAAGTTCTTTAGCGCACGGTACGAATTTGACGGTTGGGGCTAGGCGTGTAAGATTTTTCCGTCACGACTTTTATATAGTGCGAGTGAGATGGAATAATATCCATGTCCTCGCACTTTTCTAATATTGCCATGAAAGAAATATTATTTTAAATGACTGACATTTTAATAGACGCTAGTAATTCATTTATTTGTATTTGTTAATCAATAATACAATACGTTTAGAATTCATAGAAAACAGACCAGTAAGCAATATTATAAAAATAATTTCACAAAATATCAAATAAAACATAGTGAAGCTTGTGTCGTAATAACGAAATTTATGATAATTTGAAGTTAAAAATATACTTGATACTTTATTTTGTGGTGTATTTCTACAACATAGTGCATCACCAAATATAAGTACATCCAATTTTATATTAGCACAAGAACAATTAAGTAAAGCCGACCTTTTAACAGCTTCTTACGATACAATTTGCAATTAGATACGTTATATTTCGACGAAATTCAAATAAAAATGTAAAGCTAAAACATTAAGATGAAATTCATTTTTAATATTATTTAAATAAAACGGGGATAGGTCTAATTTTTAACGTACTTTTTTTAAATTCATTACGAAACAAACATTAAATACACATAACCCCTATAATAATTAAGAGAAACAGACATATGCATATGCAATTTCTACGAAACAGCTAATATTTCAACGACAATATTTAATATTCAAATTAAAAACAGAATATTAGAAACTGTGAATGAAAGAACGATTTTTAGACTAAATATTTTGTTGTAAATAAATAGGGATAATGTAATTTAAAGACTACTAGTATAGCAACATTATCAAATATGTATAAAGAACTAAATAATGTTTATACAATTAAGTAAAAAAAGTAAGCGTTCAGCAATTTTGTACGGATTAGCTATAATTTGACGAAATCGAAAATGAATATAACATAAATAGGAACGTTAATACTAAATTTAGGCTTAATATTTTCATTAGGTACAATTTATTTTATATTATCGCAACATAATCTATACTGAAATATTCATAATTATATAAAGCGACAAATCATCTTAATAATTATTATTTAAAAGGATAAGAATATTATAATTCTGAAGAATTTCTAATGACTTAGAAATAAAAAACGGAATGACGAAGATAAGGATTAATATTTTAAAATAAAAACTGTAGTGTTGGTCTAAGTTTGACATATTTATAGATCATAATCAAGGTCACATATATTCATTTTGTGGTTAAAACTATAAAAAAATGTTTGTATTGATAATTCTTTAAAAAAAAACTTTCCATTCAAATATTAAATAAACTATCAATCTGCGAACATAAAGCATTTTTACGAAACTAAGAACGTGAAAGTTAAGTATAGTGATATTTTTTTAAATCAAATTTTTGAGGTTGGTCGAACTTAGACATTGATTCTTTCAAAGCAAGACCTTAGGTTTGGCAAAACTTTGTGAATTATTTTGTGGATAATAATTTTTTAAATATTTTAATAGTCTTTTGTATTGTTTTATAGCGATGAATTAAAGGAAACGCATTCGTTAGTAAGCAATTTAATAAACATAAAATTACATATTAGCGCTAAAGCCGTTTCATAACGTTATTGAAGACACAATTACTCATAATAAAAATTAACTAAATAGCATTTGTTAGGCGTAAAAGGGTAAAGGAAACAGACCCATCAGTGAGGAATTTTTTATAAGTTTTATTTCCAGGAATTTCAAATAAAAAAAGGAAAGCTATAAACGTGGAGACGAAATTTATAATTAATATTTCTTCTAAAAAATGACCGCATACTCTAGACATATTTTATGTAATTTTACATTCAGGGTACAACAATATACAGAAGGATAAATTAGGACGAATAATCTTTATTTAAAATATGTATGGATCGTCTAATGACTTTCTTTGTGACATTATTCCATCAACAAGCAGGGTTTATGATACTGAAATTAAAAGGGAATTTTAGTATAATTTTTTTAAACTAATAACCTTAGGTTTGGAATGCAACATGATTAAAACGTATGCATAATGAAATATAAATGGAATATAAAAACAAAAGTTCTAATTAAGGACGAATAATTTTAATTTAAAACTTATTATTTTTAAAGATAATAATAACGGATTCGTCAGCAAACTATTTTTAAGAATAATCCATACCAAAATACATTTATAAAATATATCATCGTTAGAGTAATAACGTAAACTATTAAAGAAAACAGAAACAAAACCATTTGTGGTTAAAACTATATAAATGTTTCTATTGATAATTTTAAAAAACTTATTCAAATATTAAATAAACTATCAATCTGCTAAATATAAACATTTTACGAAACTAAGAACGTGAAAGTTAATATAGTGATATTTTTAAATCAATTTTTGAGGTTGGTCGAACTTAGACATTGATTCTTTCAAAGCAAGACCTTAGGTTTGGCCAAACTTTGTAATTATTTTGTGATAATAATCAAACTTAATAATAATGAAAAACATGCAAGAATGAAAGTCTTTGTATTGTTTTATAGCGATGGGAACGCATTCAAGAAGAAAATTAAATCTAATTAGTCTAATTTTTAATGTATTTTTTAAAAAATCCATCACGAAATAAACATAAAATCACACATAAGCCCTATAACAATTATGTAAAACAAACATATGCATATGCATATGTAATTTCTTACGAAACAGCTTATATTTAAAGGACATACAAGGAAAGCCAAATTAAAAACAGAATATTAGATACTGTAAATGAAAGAACGATTTTTAGGCTAAATATTTTCATGTTAAAAATAAGGATAATCTAATTTAAAGACTACTAGTATAGCAACATTATCAAATATGTATAAAGAACTAAATAATGTTTATACAATTAAGTAAAAAAAGTAAGCGTTCAGCAATTTTGTACGGATTAGCTATAATTTGACGAAATCGAAAATGAATATAACATAAATAGGAACGTTAATACTAAATTTAGGCTTAATATTTTCATTAGGTACAATTTATTTTATATTATCGCAACATAATCTATACTGAAATATTCATAATTATATAAAGCGACAAATCATCTTAAGAATTATTATTTTAAAGGATAAGAATATCATACTTCTGAAGAAATCCTAATGACAAAGAAATAAAAAACGTAATGACGAAGATAAGGTTTAATATTTTTAAAATAAAAACAGAATATTAGAAACCGCGAATGAAAGAACCATTTTTATTTTTAGTATAGCAACAAAATCAAATATATATAAAGAACTACATAATTTTTAAACAATTAAGAAAGAAAAGTAAGCCCAAAGCAATTTTATAAGAATTAGCTATAATTTGACGGAATCGAAATTTAATATAAAATAAATAGGAACGTAAATACCTAATTTAGGATTAATATTTTCATTAGGTACAACTTTATTTTATATTTTTACAACATAATCTTTACTGAAATATTCATAATTATATAAAACAACAAATCATCTTAATAATTATTACTATTTAAACGGATAAGGATATTATACATCCGAAGAATTTCTAATGCGCAGAAAAAAAAAACGTAATGACGAAGATAAGGATTAATATTTTAAAATAAAAACTGTAGTGTTGCTCTAAGTTTGACATATTTATAGATCATAATCAAAGTCACATATATTCATAATAAAATACTCGTAAATCTACAAAAGTTCATTTTGTGGTTAAAACTATATAAAAATGTTTGTATAGATAATACTTTAAAAAAAACTTTCCATTCAAATATTAATTTTTTTTTGTTTGTCAACGTCTTTCATATTGAAAATAACATAATATACAATATTTTATGAAAATCCTTTTTATTGTTTTATAGCGATGAATTAAGGGAAAGACTTTCGTTAGTAAGAAAATTAAATAACCATAAAATTACATCTTAGCTCTAAAAAAGGAAAGCTATAAACGTGGAGACGAAATTTATGATAATATTTCTTTAAATAAAACCAGGATAGGTCTTATTTAAGACGAATAATTTTAATTTAAAACGTTAAGGGTTGGTTTAATTAGGTGACAAATTTTTGCAACATAATCCATAGCGAGCAAATTTATACTAAATATAGTTCGAAGAAATCAAACGGGAACAAATTTTAAATAAAATATAAAAGTGAACTTCAACACTAATATATTTGAAATGAATACCTAATAGTGGGCAGATTTAAGGACTTAATTTGCGAGATAATCAAGAATATTATTTATTATACGTAATCAAATATATAATAACATTAAATATTTAAACAATAAGGCTAGAAAAACAGATCCTTAAGTAAACAATTTGATATGACAGCAGACAAGAGTAAGAAATTTTGAAAAGTTTACCGTATACACCAGACATATTTTATGTTATTTTATATGCAGGTTGTAACCATCAACAGAAGGACAAATCTAAGGACGAATAATTTTTATTTAAAATGTGTACGGATAGTCTAATGACTTATTTTTATGACATTATTCCCATTATCAAGCAGGTTTATACGAAATAGTGAACTTAAAAGCGAATTTCAGTACTAATATTTTAAATTAGTAACATTAGGTTTGGCAGGCAACATGATTAAAACGTATGCATAATGAAATATAATAGGAATATAAAAACAAAAGTTCTAATTAAAGACGAATTATTTTAATTTAAAAAGTTTTATTGCTTTAAAGATAAATAACAACGAAATCGTCAGCAAACTGTTTTTTAAGAAATAATCCTTACTCAAAAATACATTTATAAAATATATCATCGTTAGAATAACAGCGTAAACTATTAAGGAAAACAGAAACAAAATCCATTTTGTGGTTAAAACTATATAAAAATGTTTGTATTGATAATTCATTAAAAAAAACTTTCCATTCAAATATAAAATAAACTATCAATCTGAGAATATAAAGCATTTTTATGAAACTAAGAACGTGAAAGTTAAGTATAGTAATATTTTTTTTAATGAAAGCTTTAAGGTTGGTCGAACTTAGATATTGATTCTTTTAAAGCAAAACCTTAGGTTTGGCAAAACTTTGTGAATTATTTGGTGGAATGTAGTCATACTTAATAATAATGAAAAACATGCAAGAATGAAAGTCTTTTTTATTGTTTTATAGCGATGAATTAAGGGGAACGCATTAGTTAGTAAGAAAATTAAATAAACATAAAATTACATATTAGCGCTAAAGCCGTTTTACAACGTTATTGGAGACACAAATATTCATAATAAAAATTAACTAAATAGCATTTGTTAGGCGTAATTGAGTAACGAAAACAGACCCGCCAGTGAGGAATGTGATACGATATATTTCGACGAATTTCAAATAAAAAAAGGAAAGCTATAAACGTGGAGACGAAATTTATGATTAATATTTCTTTAAATAAAACTAGGAAAGGTCTAATTTAGGACGAATAATTTTAATTTAAATTTAAAACGTTAAGTCTAATTCAATGACTTATTTTTGCAACATAATCCGTAGCGAGCAATTTCATACGAAATATAGTTCGAAGAAATCTAACGGAAACAAATTTTTACTTAAATATAAAAGTGAACTTAAACTTAAACACATGTTTGAAATGAATACCTAAGGGTGGGCAAATTTGAGGACTTAATTTGCGAGATAATCAAGAATATTATTATACGTAATCAAACATAAAATAACATTAAATATTTAAACAATAAGGCTAGAAAAACAGATCCTTAAGTAAACAATTTTTGAAAAGTTTACCGTATACACCAGACATATTTTATGTTATTTTATATGCAGGTTGCAACCATCAACAGAAGGACAAATCTAAGGACGAATAATTTTTATTTAAAATGTGTACGGATAGTCTAATGACTTATTTTTATGACATTATTCCCATTATCAAGCAGGTTTATACGAAATAGTGAACTTAAAAGCGAATTTCAGTACTAATATTTTAAATTAATAACCTTAGGTTTGGCAGGCAACATGATTAAAACGTATGCATAATGAAATATAATAGGAATATAAAAACAAAAGTTCTAATTAAAGACGAATTATTTTAATTTAAAACGTTTTATTGCTTTAAAGATAAATAACAACGAAATCGTCAGCAAACTGTTTTTTAAGAAATAATCCTTACTCAAAAATACATTTTAAAAATATATCATCGTTAGAAGAATCACGTAAACTATTAAGGAAAATAGACCCGTCAGGACGCAATTTTCTAGATAATAACTAATATTTCAGACAAATTTTAAAATACAAAGGAATGAAATACCTAACAGAAAAACGAATTTCAGGATATATTTAAGTTAACGACTTAAGTTTTAGTTTAAGTTAACGATTAATTTTTTTGCGACATTATAGGAAGCATAGTTAGAATTCATAGAAAACAGACCAGTAAGCAATATTATAAAAATAATTTCACAAAATATCAAATAAAACATAGTGAAGCTTGTGTCATAAAAATTTTCCGTCATGACCCTTTATATAGTGCGAGTGAGGAGATGGAATATCCATGTTCCTCGCTCTTTTGTATAATATTGCCATGTAAGAAATATTATTTTAAATGACTCTTCATTTTAATAGACGCTAGTAATTCATTTATTTGTATTTGTTAATCAATAATACAATACGTTTAGAATTCATAGAAAACAGACCAGTAAGCAATATTATAAAAATAATTTCACAAAATATCAAATAAAACATAGTGAAGCTTGTGTCGTAATAACGAAATTTATGATAATTTGAAGTTAAAAATATACTTGATACTTTATTTTGTGGTGTATTTCTACAACATAGTCCATCACCAAATATAAGTAAATCAAATTTCATATTAGTTTAAGAAAAATTAAGTAAAGCAGACCTTTTAGCAGCTTCTTACGATAGAGCTAATATTTCGACTGTATTCCAAATGGACAGGGTTCAACGGTGAAAGGAAAGGTAAAGTTTTGTATAAAAGTTTAGTGATACTTTTCTTATATAATCCATCATGAAATACAAAAAATTACATATAAGCGTATATATAATTACATAATGTTTAAACAATTAAGTAAGGAAAATAAACCCAAAGCAATTTTATACGGATTAGCTATAATTTGACGAAATCGAAAATAAATAGAATTTAAATAAGAAAGTAAATACAGAATTTTGGATTAATATTTTCATTAGGTATAATTTTATTTTATATTTTCACAACATAATTCATACTTGAAAATTTATATTTAAAATGACAAATCACCTGTCAATGAAATTATTGAATGATAACGGACCTGTCTAAAATTCTAATATCGAAGAAATAAACAACGAACGAACTCGATGAAGCGAAGACACAAGTATTCATTATCAAATATATCTACAAAAAATCACTTTATGGTTGAAACCATATCAAATCGTTTCTTTTGAGATATTAAAAAGCTAAACGAAACTACGAACGTAAAAGTTACGTATATTAATATATTTTAAATGAAGTCTTTAAGGTTGGTCGAACTTATTTTTATACGTGGTAGAGCCATGCCAGCTATATTAGTAGTATAGTTGTAGCACGAAAGGTCGGCCTCGACCGGGGACGGATCACGCTCTCACAGAATACCAGCGTAAAATAGCAGCTTAACACTGCTGTGTTTCGTATGGTGAGTGTAGAGAACCGGAGACCCTTTTACTGGAAAAGAGGCATTCCATCTTAGTCCTCACGGATAACAACGCATCTGCATTTTGATTCTTTATTGAGGGATGTGGTGTGGTGAGGATTGTGTGCGTTTGTCACCCTATCCCATAAAAAAGAATTTAGCATTGATTCTTCCAAAGTAAAACTTTATAACTTATTCTTCGCAACATAATTAAATTAAATAATACTTGAAAATATGTTGAATAGCGAAAGTTTTTTTTATTCAACATAATTTTGTTAGCAATTAACTGAGGAAAAAATAATATCGATAGGGTAATTTCAAATGTTTGGCAGTTCCGCAGTCGAATTATATTTAATTTAAGGAAGTGATTGGTTAAAATGAATTTGTTGTAGGAAGCTGCTTTGATAAACTTTGTGTTTCTAATTTACGTAACAAATTGTTACTATAGTGAAGTAAGTACAATACTTTTAAATCTGAAAATATAATAATAGTTATTTCGAAATAATCTCTCTTGTGCATGCAAAACAATAGGTATCATTTTTCATACTGGTATTCTTTTATAAATATAAATATCTATAGTCATTAATCTGTTTGACTA
>JAGSMP010003374.1:0-11566 GCA_029286625.1 Parnassius orleans | reverse complement strand
TTGATTCTTTATTGAGGGATGTGGTGTGGTGAGGATTGTGTGCGTTTGTCACCCTATCCTATAAAAAAAGAATTTAGCATTGATTCTTCCAAAGTAAAAACTTTATAACTTATTCTTCGCAACATAATTAAATTAAATAATACTGAAAAATATGTTGAATAGCGAAAGTTTTTTTTTAATTCCTTAACATAATTTTGTTCGCAATTAACTGAGGAAAAAAATAATATCGATAGGTATGTAATTTCAAATGTTTTGGCAGTTCCGCAGTCGAATTATATTTAATTTAAGGAAGTGATTGGTTAAAATGAATTTGTTGTAGGGAAGCTGCTTTGATAAACTTTGTGTTTCTAAATTTACGTAACAAGTATTGTATTTACTATAGTGAAGTAAGTACAATACTTTTTTTTAAATCTGAAAATATTATAATAATAGTTATTTCGAAATAATTTCAATCTTCTCTTGTGCATGCAACACAATAGGCATCATTTTTCATACTGGTATTCTTTTATAAATATAAATATCTATAGTCATCAATCTGTTTGACTAATCATTGCTAAAATAATTATTCCCGAGAATCATCTTCTACAGTCTTCAGTTCCTGCACGCCAGTTCAACTTGTCTTCATCTAGACTCACCCCAGGTTATAAGGCAGATTTCTGGAACTTCCTCCGGCCCATCGTTCTCAATGGAATCACTTGCAAGTGCGTAGTGCGGCATGCATGGGGAATGCCGGCGTTAAGGGCGCTCCGGCAATCAGACTACAGTATCGACCTCCGGTCTGAGCAGGAGGGTGATGTGGCGGTGCTGTCGTCGCGCCACAAGCGAAACGCATCGAAGTCAAAATCGCGCTATCAAAATTCCGAAGGTACTGCAGTATATTACATAGAATAGCTTCGAACTACCATACGGAGCGCTGCCCGCTCCTCGGGCCGAACAACTTGCCCGGTAGTAGATCTCCCCTTTTCTTACAACAGCCAAATACTTATTACTATTTTCATTATTCAATTTTTACGGGTTAAAAATCAAATACCTCGAACACAGCGCCACTTATCGTGTCCAAATTTTAGGATTTTCTTTTCTTGGCACTAGACCAACATATAATGTGATTCATCATCATCATTATCACTACATCCCTTTACAAGTCTACTACTGAACATAGGCTTCCCCCAAGGAATGCCACAAAGCACGGTCCTGAGCCACCTGCATCCATCGACTTCTTACATATATTACCAGGTCGTCACTCCATTATCTAGAGTCTATCCTTTCGGCTTTGCTAAACGAGTGACAAAGCCGAAAGGATAGACTCGGCCTCGCCGTATGGTAGCGGCGTAAAATCTACCACCCTTAGATCGCACCATGAGCCAACACATTAAAGAAATGGCCCCGAGTTCCCGGCGCCCTTAATGGGGCAGGGTGCGAAGAATCTTCGGGAGAAAAACTGGCGACGAGGTTCGCCAACCGTCACGTTCTGATCTCCCGGAGGGCGAAGTGGATTGCGAAGGCCCGTCTGGCTTCGCTGAATGTATGTGAGCAATGAATGATAAGATGGATGAAGTATGCGAAATGATGAATGATAGAGGAATAGATGTTATGTGTAAATGAGACGAAACGAAAGGGAAGGATGCCACTGCACATTGCATGTATACCGCTTATTGATCTCGTGTAGACGAGACCGAGCAGGCATGCCAGGAGTCGGTGTCATTCTTTCAGAAAGAATGGTCAATGTGAAAGAGTATGAATGTAAGCCAAGGCTATGGATACGAATGAAAGTGGGTTTAAAGAAGTTGTTTGTGCTAGGGGTGTATGCCCCAGACATGTCTAAGCCCACTTATATCCGAGAGCAGTTTTGGGACATGGTAAGGATGATGTTGATGAAATGTAAGGGAAATGAAAATATTATTATGTTAGGAGATTTTAATGGAAGGGTTGGGGTGAAGAGGTCTAGTTATGAAAGGACATTAGGAACGTTTGGCGATGAAAGTGTAAATGAGAATGGTGAAGACCTCCTCGCCGTATGTGTGGAAAAGAATATTTTTGTGACGAACACTTTCTTTCGCCATAAGAGGATTCACATGTATGCATGGGAAAGAGGTGATGATAGAAGCATGATAGATTTCATAATTGTAAGTAAGAGAACGAATGAAAGGAAAAATAATACGTTGTGGTGGGATGATGAGGTACGGATGGAAGTTGAAGCAAAGAAGAGAGCATGGCTAGATTTACTGGCAACCAAAGCTGGTAATTCTGGCGGTATGAATGATGAGATTGAAAGAAAAATGCAGACTTTAAACTTATAAACAAGAGAGTAAAAGAAATTGTTGAAAGGAAGAAGCAAGAAAGAACGGATAAGAATGATAGAAGGATATCTGATAACTTCCAGGCAAATATTAAAATGTTCTGGAAACTCGTAAGAACTGCTAAAGGAAATTCAAAACAGCCTAGAATGAATGCTATACGAGACGAGAATGGCTGTATGCTCAATTACGAAGTTTCGAATTTAAAGAGATGGAAGGAATACTTTGAAAGCGTGTTTATGAGTGAAAATTCGTCTGAATTAAGTAAAATAAAAATTCCAAAAGAAGTGGAAAGAGGTAGGGAGATAAGTGTAGATGAAATAATGAAAGCAATGAAAAGCATGAAAGCAAGTAAGGCAGCCGGATATGATAGAGTATCACTCGAAATGCTAAGGGCTGGAGAGGGAGTTGTGGCAGGCCTGCTGTACACCTTGTTTAATTTATGTTGGGAACTGAAGCGGGTACCGGAAGACTGGTGCAAAGCCGTTATAGTCCCAATATATAAAGGAAAAGGGTCACAGCAGAACTGTAAAAACTACCGTGGTATCAGCTTGCTTAGCATTGTGGAAGAAACTGATGGAAAAATTTGGGATGTGCAAGCTGGATTTAGAAAGGGAATGGGGAGTACGGATCAAGTCTTTTCCATGCGCATGATTGCGGAGAAGTTTTTGGCCAAAAACCAGAAAGTTTTTTGTGCGTTCATGGACTTGAAAAAGGCTTATGACAGAGTGGAGAGGAATGTGTTATGGCAAACACTGAACTCATTTGGTTTGATTGCTGGTTTTATACAGGTATTAAAGTCTCTTTATAGGGACTCTAGTGCTTGTGTCAGGATCAACGGGGTCTACTCGGACTGGTTTGGCATCCAAAAAGGTGTCAGACAGGGCTGTGTAGCTTCCCCGTGGCTGTTTAACCTATTTATCGACAGTTTTTTGCAAACTTTGAAAGTTGAAGAATGTGGGTTGAGAATGGGTGAGTTAACCGTCAAATGCCTTTTGTACGCCGATGATCAAGTCGGCGGCCGAGTTGCAAATGATGGTTACTTTAATGAGCTGGTCATTAAAAGAAAGGGGTATGAAAGTGAACGAAACTAAGATGAAAGTGATGGTTTTTGAAAGAGAAGAAAGTAAAACGTTATGTAAAATAAGAATAGAAGGGGAGATTGAGCAAGTGGATGAGTTTGTATATTTGGGATGTTTATTTAGCAGGGATGGTAGATATGACAAAGATATAGAACGACGAGTGAACGCAGTAAATAGAGTGAATGGGGCTCTATACGCTATTATGAAGAGTAAGAATGTGTCAAAAAAGGCACGTTTGGCAATTCATAATGCTGTGTTAGTCCCTACTTTTAATGTATGGTAGTGAAAGTTGGGTCTGGCAGAAGAAGCATGAGATTAGAATAAATGCTGTAGAAATGCGGTCATTAAGGAGTATGCTAGGGCTGAATCTGAATGACAGGGTGAGAAATAGTGTGATAAGAGAAAAGTGTGGTTTGCAAGATGACGTTGTGACCAGGATTAAGAAAAGATTGCTTCGGTGGTTTGGTTATGTAGAAAGAATGAACGAAGAAACAGTGACAAAGCAAATTTATGCTGCAGAAGTGAACGGCAGAGTTGGAAAGGGACGCCCTAGACGGTGGTTTATCGACCAAATTGGCGATATATTGAAAATGGGCCAGATTAGGAGTACCCTTAACCGACGAGCGTGTATGCGTAGATATATGGATGTAAAGGAGGCGAGAGAGGTGTGCCAGGATCGTGCCAAATGTAAGTCCGTAGTCTCTGCCTACCCCTCTGGGTGACAGGCGTGAGTGTTTATGTTTATTTATGTCACTCCACTTAGTGGGCAGCCCTCTGCACTTCGCTTACCGATACGAGGCTGCCCACTCGAGAACTTTTCTCCCCATCGGCTGTCGATACTTAGAGCTACATGGTCGACTTATTGCCATTCGCTTACTTTCAATCTCATTTTTTGTAGAACCGTCGGAAACCAGGTCCACTTTCTTTGGGGTTACTTCTGAAAAAAAAATCACCATTAAAAGTACGCAACCCTTGTCTACATACTCCCAATCTTTACCATAAATCCGAAATTTCCTTGGACTGATGGTCGCCTTCCCAGTGATAAAACAATTTGACCCGATTTTCTCATTACCGTGTCCTCCCCCTCTCTTCGAACATCAGATAATCCTTTAATATACCAACTTGTCCTTCTCTTTTTCCAGCTCTAGAATCTTTTCGTCAGTCCTCAGGGTGCTTGTGATATATATTGCTAGGTCGAGTCGTCTAAGGAGGCAACCGAACTGCCACCGGAGATTCTGAGAACACCTGCCCCGCCGTTTCCATGATCGCCAACATAGCCAGGAATAGCGGCGCCGCCTGGGACTAGGGGTGGTTTCTGAGAAACTTTATTCATGGGAGGTATATTACCATAGTTGCCACGCCTGGCAGGCGGGTTGGCAACCGCATTTTTTATCGAATTAATTTTTCTGTTATCAAAAAGATGCTGTTACCAATCTCCTGTTTTGTTTCCCACTTTCCCCTCTTACGACCCCCACGGGACGATATGGGGTAGTGGATATTCTTACACCGACACTATACGGTAAATAATGTGATTATGAGTAAACAAACATATAGTGTGAATATGATCTCAATCAGTCAAGTAGTTCAGAATTTACTCGATTACTAACAGATGCACCGACAGTTTTATATGCTTAAACAAAGGAAGTTATAACTATGGCAACTAGTATGACTTTAATAGACTGTAACGGTAATGATAACGGTAAATATTTTATAAATTTGAGACGACTGTAAAGGTTTACCTAAATAGTTTAAAGTTGGGAACACACCGAGATTCAGAAGCATCCGCTGAAGCAATATAAATTAACATGGTCCCTAATCAAAAGGCTATTGTTTGCCGGCGCGGCGTGCTGTCGCATATATATTACTCGTCCAGTACCGCATTATGACAATTTTGCATTAAAACAGTAGATAAATTTCCTGTAAATTTCCATAAAAACTTAGCATTATACTCAACTATTATATTAATATTCATTTTAGTACTAGATAAATTATAACGACATATTCAGTAACTGAAATATAACATAATATCATCTTTATAATCATCACAGCCCGTCAAATATCTTCATCTAAAGCCCCTGCATAGATTGCATTATATCGAAGCAAATATTCCACATATTGCCAAAGTTCCCACGCTTAGCGAGCGTGTTGGCAACCGCAGTTTTTTATTATTTTGAGGTGTTATCAGGAAGCCCGTCTAAACAGGTTTCAATTTTTCTCTGACGCCTCTTAGAACACACACGATATCATATCGTGTAGTGGATCGATCGCTAAAAATCGACTATGCGTCATGTATGCTTTGTAAAACAAACATTTTTCGAACGGTGCAGTTCGAATTCTCCTACGCTGACGTCGGTCGCGTACGTCGGTTGCACGTACTAATGTACATTGTGTTCTGTACCACGGTGCAGATGACTGTACCGTATAGAGCTCGGTATCGCAGTATGGTATTTTATTTCTCGCTGACGTACGCGACCGACAGTACGCAGCCGACGTCAGCGTAGGAGGAGTTCAGGCCTAACAGTAACATGTTAGACATGAGCCACTACTACAGTTGGGAGAATAATAATCGTCATGCTTCCTTGGCAGGTTGGCTGTCGCAATATTGGACGTCTCGCTCACTGACGACGTAGCCTGCCTATCTGCGTATTTTACATTGGAGACCAGACACCGATCGACTACTGTATCAGTACGCTGAAGTGGCAATAGCTCGAGAATATAGCTTCAAGAATGATGAACGATTAAGGAAGGTACTCGAGTGTCAACTTCGTACCGGTAATCGGACTGTAGGGTGACCTTCCTTTATAAGAAGTAGCGGGCTTTAATGATGATGATAATGTGAAGTGTTTTGGGCTGTAACGATGATGATGGTGATGATCGCAGACCATGAGATTATTATGGTGTTTCCGATCAGTTGCCTCTTAAGACACTCACGGGACGTAATGTGGTGATAGATTCTCTTACGCTGCCATAGACCTTGAAGGACCATCCATATGTCTTCCCGTATGTTTCGTAAGAGACGACTGTTGGTTAAGCCAACATAATCTTATTGCTGCCAATAGAAAGCGGAAAATTAATGAAATTAAAAGCGACAGTAGTCTAATGTTTAATGTTACGGTTTAAAAAACTAAAAAGTTGTGGGTTCAAATCCAAAATTCAAATACTATCCTGAACTTCTTCTACTACAAGCATTTTGAGCTTAGTTGGTCTTTATAGCATTTCTAGCTTTATTTTAAACCAGTAACCCTAAGGCTTTCGGATAAAATATAGCCTAGATCAATTCTGGTATTGATCTCTATCTGTCTCTCGGGTTTCATTATACTCGATTCAGCCGAACCAAAGATTAGCACAGACTGGCAAACAAAAATTTTCAAGACATGACTAAAAAATGGTTATTCATGTCTTGAAAACATGCAAATAACCTCCTTCAGCTCAATAAAAGACAGTTATTCCTCTATTACAGACAAATACTTAAATTTTATTTTATATGTATACTGTATAGATTAAATATGTAAATAGGGTAAATTTCAATAAACTCATTTCTTTGTCTAATTTTTTAACTTATTTCTAATAGTCTCTGAAGCTTAGTTATTAAGGACTACTAGAAGAAGAAAGAAATTCTAAAGGCCATTAGTTTTTTTCTTTTCGTTTTTGATATACAAAAAGGCAAAGCAACTCACACCGCACCGCCAGCACGAAGGCTTTTAAATTGCATTGGGACTGCAATTGTATTCATTGAGTCGTGCCTTGATTTTATCGGGAAGTTAGATTGCAAACACCCCTACTTCTTGTAGCCTAACCTAAATAAATAGAGTGAACATAAGTTTGTAACTTATTTGATACTTTTGTATTTTTTTTTATAAAATTCAAGTTACAAACAAACTTACAGTTCACTTTATGTTGAGTGGCTACTACAGCCCATGGAAACTTACTTCGAACAAATAAAGCAACAAATGCGTTATCACCTCTAGGTACTAAGATTTGTTAATAATGCCGGCTCTCTATACCCTTCAGACTGGGACGCAGCAGTGAGCGCACAGAAACAGGTAAGAAGAGCGCGGTACCTACCCAGAGAGACTCCTAGGTAGAAAAATATTCCTATACACCTATCATATTTATTTAATCTTGTTTGTTGACACCTTAATAACAAGGGTAACAAAGGGCAGACTTAATGCCTAACGGCATTCTCTGCCAGTCAACCCGTGGAGTGATGAGATTTTGTGGCAGGTGCAAATACACACACACACACACACACACACACACACACATATATATATATATATATATACATACTAAGATATACATATAATATACAAAAACTTTACATATAGTGTATGTAAATATATGAACAAAATATGTATCATACATAGATATAATATATACGTTACATATAATAATAAAATACATATATAGAAATTGCAAATAATAAAACATCTAAATGTATCAAAATATATCATCATCATCATTCTTAACATCCAACAACGCTTCGTTTCAAAAGGAAGCCATGTACCAACTTTTTAAAACAGTCCTTACTTGGTGCACTTTTTGTTTTCGGGCAAGGAGTTCCAGAGTAGTGTTGCCTGAATAGTAAAGGAATTGTTGGTGAATCCAGTGAAATGAGATGGAATACTGATCTTATGATTAGATGAGGAGCGAAGAACCTTATCATGAGTTGAAAAGAGATATTGGAATTTGTCCTTGAGATATGTTGGAGAAGTTGGATTATTCAAAATTGAGAAAAGAACAAGCAGAATTCTAGAGTTTCGTCGTTGTCGGATAGTGAGCCATTTCAGGCGTTCACGATAATAAGAGATGTGATCATATTTTCGGAGACCTAATATATATCTAATACAGTTATTGAGAAGACGCTCTAGCTTGTTAAGAAGATTTTGGTTCAAATCTGGGTAGCACACATCTGCGTAATCAATAATGGGCATTATAAGTGTTTGCGCAAGTGTTAACTTAGTCTTGATTGGAAGAAAGTTCTTCAGACGATAGAGGGATCGTAAGGTGGCAAAGACTTTGCGGCTAATTTCGGTGAAATGCGTACACCAGTTCATTATGTTATCCATTTACAGGCCAAGATTTTTTACAGAGGAAGAGAACGGTATCAGTATATCACTGTAATAGTCAGCAGGTAGGCTTGCCACATCAATTTTGGACAACATTCTCGAGCTACCTACGATTATAGCTTGACACTTCGTTGGATTAACGGATATTCCAAAACGCCTAGACCTTTCTTTTACAGCTTCCAAGTTCAGATTTAACATTCTAATAGCGTCATGGAGCTCTTCAATAGATGAGTGCAAGTAAATTTGCAGGTCGTCAGCATACAGATGGTACGAACAGTTCAGAATAGATGTGATCAAGTTTATAAAAACTGAGAAAATTAATGGAGAAAGTATACCGCCTTGCGGGACGCCAGCATCAAGACTAGCCCACTTGGAACTCTTCTGTCCCAAATGGACAGACTGCTGACGCCCGCGAAGATATGAAGAGATTCAATCCAAGACTCCAAGACAGGGTGCAAATCTTAAATAGGACAGGATAGATAAAAGGATATCATGGTCCACTGCGTTAAAAGCATTAGAAAAGTCAACAAGCACCATTACAGTAACTTTTTTCTTTTCCATACCTTGTCTAATGTCTTCCGTAACTTTGAGTAATGCTGTAGTGGTGCTGTGACCGAGACGAAACCCAGACTGATAATCATTGAGTAGATTATTTTTAAATACAAAATTGAAGACTTGCTTATTTTTTTTTTTAGGGAAATAGGGTGACAAACGAGCATACAGTTCACCTGATGGTAAGTGGTTGCTGTGGCCCATAGACATCTACATCTATCCTCGTTTGTGAATCAAAATGCAGATGCGTTGTTACCCTTGAGGACTAAGATGGCATGCCTCTTTTCCAGTAAAAAAGGTCTCCGGTTCTCTACACTCACCATACGAAACACAGCAGCATTAAGCTGCTATTTTACGCTGGTATTCTGTGAGAGCGTGGTCCTCTCTCGGTCGATTCGAGCTACAACTATATTATAAATATAGCTGCAGCATGTACGCAGCCTTCCAGAACTTTGGATAGAAAGGTCAATATAGATACAGGACGAAGGTGATTAGGTAATGTGGGAATCGATATTTTGGGAAAGCTTTTTTCAAGACATTTGGTACTGACCTGAGTCCAGCGAAAAGTTAATAATGAGAGTAAGTGCACGTATATTGACTATCATATTTCTACTGATTTCATCACAACCCACAGCCTTGGATTTAATGGCTATAACAGTTTTTTTAATGTCATCCTAGTGAACTGGAGAAAATCGAAAAGAAGAAATTTGAGGAGGAGATTGGATAGAAGCTAAATAGGTTATCGTTTGAGATCGTACAGTAGTGTCCATAACAGGAGCAGAAGCAAAGTGGAGATTAATGTCATCACGCGCACTCCAGAGTAGGCTTCATCTCACCCACGTCAATTGACCTAAGAAACCTCCAGACATTAGCTGGCGAAGAATTAATTATATTATTTTAAATATAACGGCGTTTGGCGTTATGCACCATCTGATTGCATCTGTTCCTAGCTTTCTTAAAACATGTCCAATTGTCTTCCGTACGCTCTTTTTTGAAACGCTAAAAAGCCCTGTTTCGCCTTGTCATCGCCAACCGAACACCCTCAGGCATCTAAGGAGAAGGTTGATGTTTAAGTCTAACTTTACGTACAGGAGCATAGGTGTTATATAGACTAATTATTTTATTATTAAAAATGGATAACGTATCATCGACAGTCGTTGATAATTTTAATTGATCAAAATTTAAATTAGAAGCATCACTTTTTAGTTTGTCCAAATTTACTTTAGAAAAGTTGCGCTAGTGAATAAAAGTAGGCAACGATTTAGGAGATTTTAGCTTGTATGCAACATAAATGAGGTCGTGATGCGAGAATCTTGGAGCGGAACACTGACCATGTGATATCACATGATCAGGAGAAGCTGTAATAATAAGGTCAATCAAAGAGTCATTGGAATCGAAATTATGATGTGTTGCCCCTGAAGGAAGAATGTGGAGATTGACTGACTAAATGATTGTACGAAGTTTTTGGGAACGGTTAGAATTTATCAAGAGGTCGGTGTTAAAATCACACATGATTATGCAGTGTGCACAATCAGAGACAATTTTTTCGAGAGCCATTTCTAAAGTGGCGAAATAGTCAATGGAAGGAGGACAATACACTACTCCAAGAATCACCTTTACGCCTCTGACACTGACTTTTAAGAACAAGAACTCCGGAGAACCTGAATAAAGGGAAGGTGAAGCTAAAATAATTTCATACGAAAATGACGAGTGTAGGTAAATGGCAACACAGCCTCCCCTTTTACCAACACGGTCATTTCTAATTAGTACAAAACCCGGAAGTGGATACAAAGCCGAGTGAAGACTTGGCTTCAGCCAACTTTCGGATATTAGAATAGCTTGTATCAAGTTCGGGTTAAAAGACGCTTCAAGCTCAGAAAAGTGACTCGGAATACTTTGAGCGTTAATATGAAAGATATTAAAATGATTTATTGTTAGATTGAAAAGTTTCTTTTAACTGTATATAAGGTATTAGAAATGTTTATAGAATGATTAAACGATAAGAATGACGAATCAAAACTGTTAAATGAATGAAATGAATCGGTATCAGACATTATTATATGCAATAGATTAATAAATAATTTATATCATAAATATATATTTATATATTCATAGACTAGACTAAACATAGATTTTAAAAAGTTACCTTTTTCAACTATTACCTATGTTGCCTATTACCTTATTTTCCATAGTGGAACTAAGCCCTCTATAGACTAGACTATGTTTGACTACTAAAACTTTATAGCTTGCTTTAGTTAGGATATATTCAATATTTTGTATTCTTACAATTACTAAACTATAACAGCATGTAATATGCCTGTATATGTGAAATATGTGTTCTGTTGCCATGTTTCCGCGGTAACTACATGGCAACAGAACAAACAAACACTACTTGACTTTTTAGCGCCTCCAAATCTCACTTTGAATCTTTACAGTTCATCTCTATCGCCACGCATGTCAATTGTTTGTTAATAGGAATACGCCTGGTATTCCTCTTGCATATAAGGCTTTACTTTTAATTGTTATTCGGAATATATTAGATTCAGAATAGACATTGATTTCTGGATCT
>JAGSMP010003373.1:0-11097 GCA_029286625.1 Parnassius orleans | reverse complement strand
AAATCTCACTTTGAATCTTTACAGTTCATCTCTATCGCCACGCATGTCAATTGTTTGTTAATAGGAATACGCCTGGTATTCCTCTTGCATATAAGGCTTTACTTTTAATTGTTATTCGGAATATATTAGATTCAGAATAGACATTGATTTCTGGATCTCGACAACAGCTCTATTCATTGAGCCATACTATCAATTTCTCTATTCTCTTCCATAATACTAAGCTTAGAAGACATATTACTATCTAACCTATCGTTTCGTGTTCCCATTGGATGGAAAATTTTGGAAGCTTTGGAACATAATTACATCAAAAAACACAGTTAAAACTCAATAGAATAAATAAGTATATATAAAATTAGGATAGAGTAAAAATTAATTATGGAACTGGAAAAGGTAAGGATTACTTCTTCTTGCGGAATCAATGCGTGAATTCGCCTCTGGACTGATGCTCCCGTAAGTTCTGTATCTTCTTTGTCAATCTTGATTCACTGACTTTACGTTAGAAGCACATGAGTAAAGAAACCGTACCGTACAGAGGCAAAGCTTCATACAACAGCGCTATGATAGGATAACTACTACAAGCTTGAGGCGCGTGTGTGCGTGAGCACTGGCGGCTCGTCACGTACAGAGAGAAACTGCTTTAAACCGGCTCGGCCAGTACTCAAACTCAGGGTTGTGTAAAAAATAATAAGTGCCAAATTTTGTTTTTAGAATAATTCGTATCAAATGAAATATAAAAAAGTGTCAATATGGTTTACTAATACCTACTTAGATTTAATTCTTATCAAGGTTGCTGCAAGAGATACCGCTAATTTTGTAAATAAAATTAATAACTTGTTTGATCTATTAAACTCAAATACACTGTGATCTCCTTATAAATATAAAAGAGCTTTTCGATGCGATAGTTATCAAATTGAGTTTTTATAAGAAATGCTAACAATTTTCAGGAACTTAAAATTAATAAGAAGTGATAGGCAGAAAGACGTTACAAATGGCATAAATTTCATTCAAGGATTTCAAGTGTCTATAAAATCCTTAATAAAACTTCATGAACATTAAAATCAGAAGAAATAAAATTAATTTATATTTACGAGACGTCCCAATCAAGATTTTCTCGAAAATTTCTTTGGCAAAGTCAGACAAGTGGGTGGTAACTGCCAGGAACCTACACGTCGACAAGTTAGTATTGCCTTCAATAAGATGTTCATAACAAATATCTTAAGGAAACCTGAAAATACTAATTGCGAATACGATTTTGATATGTTACTTATGCAACCAGACGATTGTCATATTTTTAATACACTATCACCGTAACCTGACGATGTTACTGCCCCTGTGTTAACAGTAGGAATAAATAATTATGGATTTGATTTACCAGAAAAAAATGGTTTAGTCTGTGTCGGGACATATTGTAAAGAAAATGTTGTCTCGAACACCACCAAATGTAAGAAAATAAGATTATAAGTTAATAGATCTGAACAACCTATAAATATGGGAAAATATTATTTTTAGCCATTACAAGGATTTTAATAAAGATAGTGTTCAATCGGGGTTTTTAATAATACTTCCTGATAATTTTATAGCGTTTGTTGAACTGCTTAAGCAAACATTTCGCAAATATTTTGACCTCGGAATAATTAACATTGTAAATATTGGTAGTGAAATATTAAAACGTGTGCAAGATTGTTTATTTCTTATGCCATGTGAGTGCTTTCCAATAGATTATTTAAAAAAAAAACTTTACATCAGATTTAGAATTTAGCATTTAATTAAAAGCCACAACAAATTGTTGAAGAACAATAATTATAAAAGTAAAATATTTAGAATACGCAGTTTGTAAAAAAATATTCTATCTTAAGTATTTAACAAAAAGCTGATAAACGTTTTGTTTATTTAATTTTATCCTCCTGTGCCAACCCTACCAAAATAGGTAACGCTTTTGACAGCTCCTCAGACGCTTTGCCTCTGTACAGTTTCTTTACTCATGTGGTTAGAAGATCTTACCGACTGTGGCTCCAGCCAGAGGTTGCAAAAAAGCAATTTTTACTTAATATATATAATTTAATTACAATAATTAATACACGCTAAGTAATGTAACTCTAACTCGATGTCAGAATGTAAAATGAATTCACACAATAAAATAAGACAGGAAACACGTTATGCTGACGCGGTGCCTCGTGATTGTCGTAAGCTTAGGGCTGCGTAACACACTCGTTAAAGTAATAGTACACGAAAAGCCCGAGTTCTGTCGATGGGGAGGCCTATGTTCAGCAGTAGATTTGTGATGGAATGTAGTAGTTATAGAATAAAGACTCATTTATACTATAAATTTACTTTTATCTTTATAACAGTAGTATCAATATCTTGTAAAAATTAAAAAATAATATTCTATTCATAATATCTCTTAATAATACTCTACTGGAAACCTTTTCTGATATCCACATTATATGTACCAAGCCAGTGAAGCGGATCAAAGTAATAAAATACTAAGACATTTCAAATGTAACACTTGAGCGATAATAGCTTGAGAAAAATCTACACTTCATTGCGTAATTCGACGAAGAAAAACAAGAAAAAATCTATCACAGAAATTGCAAATTCGTCAGATAGGCAAATGTGAACAAATCATCTAAACTTTAGAAAGACTAATCCCATCAATAGTATAAATTTAAAATTGGAACCACAAATGACATCAGTTGTCGTTGTCGGCTTTGCCGATAAAAGAGTTCAGATCTGAACGAGTGCCAAACTCCATAGCAGTTGCTTAATTCATACGATCTATCTATCCATCCATCCATTCATCCATTACAACCTATAAAAGTCCACTGCCAAACAAAGGCCTCTCACATAGATTGCCTCATCGCGAGGATTTTACCATAGTTGCCACGTTGGCAGGCGTGTTGGCAACCGTAGTTTTTTATTAATTTGAGTGGTTATCACCTGAAAGATGCTGCTGCCTATCTTCTGTTTTAATTTCCTTCTGTCGCCTCTTACGACACCCACGGGATGGAATGGGTTAGTGGATATTCTTAAACCGCAACTACACGGTTAATAGGATCCATAGAAATGTACAATATTGTTTTAACTGCTATGCAGCTTGTGTCCGTTCAGATCTGAATTTTTAACGGCAAAACAAAAAAAACATATTTTTGAAAAAGTTTCATCCTCTGTTACTCTAAATAAATACATGACTTTCAACGTTTTCTTGCGTTTACTCTTCACTGTTTTTTTATTTTTTATTTAAGCTATTATAATCAAAGGTTGACACCGAATATGGATAATTTGTAGTTTTCAGATTAACCCCGTGGGTTTCGCAAGGGGCGACTGAGGAAAATAAAACCAAAGGTAAGCAGCAGCATCTTCCTGATAACTATTTAATATGATAAAAAAGTGCGGTCGCTAACCCGCCTGCCAAGCGTGGTAACCCCATATAAGTAAATTTATGTGGTAATCATGTTTTCGACAGCGGAATTTTGATAGGCTGTAATTTATGCTTAATTTACTACTGGTTGGCAAAACACATAATACAGACAGGATACAAAGTAAATGTGGCCCTTCAATTTATTGTGGAAAAACAGAATGAGTCAAAAAAGGCACGTGTCGCATCACAAAGCTATGTTGGTCCCTACTTTATTGTATGGTAGTAACAATTTAGTGTTGCAGAAGAAGTATAAAAATAAAATTAATGCTGTAGAAATGCGGTCATTCAGAAGTATTTTATTAAGAAAGGAATGTTTCGGTGGTTTGGATACGTAGAATTTTTCCTATCCCACCTGATGGTATGTGATGATGAAGTCGAACGTAGTGAAGCGCACTGACTAAACAAAAGCCTATTCACTCTTGCCTTGAAGCCATCCACATTGTAATCTAATGGAGAGACAGATGGTGGCAAATTACTCCACTCATTTGTTGTACGCATGCCAAACGACTTAGCAAACCATTTGGTTCGAATGCGTGGTTGTCTGATGGTGGAAGTGAGAGCGAGGAACTAACTTATGCAATTCCTGCGCACACTCTCCGAAATACATCCTGTAGGAAACCGAAAAGCTAGCTACTTTTCGCCTGAGTTTGAGGCTGGTGAGATAGGATTTAACCAGATTCTAGTCACCAATAAACCTCTTAGCACACCTTTCCTTTGACTCCAAAGTTGCTAGATGGCATTTTACAACACCACCCTATATATGGCAGCAATACTCCATGCACGACAGGACTTGCGCTTTATATAGAGTAAGCAGCTGTCCCTGCGTGAAGTACCACCGCGCCTTTGCAAGAACTCCTAGCTTCCTTGCAGCTATTTTGGCCTTGGAGTCAATGAACCGCTCGAAGTTCATTGAGGAAATCTTAACTCCCAACAACTGAAGACAGTCGGTTCATTCCAGAGATACATTTTGGAAAGGAAAAGCCAAGATTAGCTGGCTCCTTTTTGCAGTGAAAAGACACTTTTGTGTTTT
Organism: Parnassius orleans; assembly: GCA_029286625.1. Taxonomy (NCBI): domain Eukaryota; kingdom Metazoa; phylum Arthropoda; class Insecta; order Lepidoptera; family Papilionidae; genus Parnassius; species Parnassius orleans. The sequence continues at coordinate 6,649 of JAGSMP010003373.1, read as the reverse complement.
TCAGGCGTTGAATTTCACAAGATTGGCATCGCCCCATTTGGAGACTGCCTATAGTGTGAGATTCACACGCTTAACCATATCTTCTCTTTTGAACTGGATTTGATCCCGAATGGTCCGAGCAGTTGGCTGGTATCTCTCCACAAATATGCTGTTGTCTGCGTACCCATATATACCGGGCATAAGCAGATCATTAATATGCAACAGGAAGAGAGTTGCTGAGAGAACGGACCGGTCGCTATAGGATTGGATGAGCAGCCATCTACGACGACTCGGAGAGATCAATCACTCAGAAAGTCTTTCACCCAATCAATCAGGCCAGGGGATAAGCCGTACGCTGGAAGCTTGCCCAAAAGGAGTAGTAAGGTAAGTAAAGTAAGGAGGTAATTGAAATTGGCCGATAATTAACTGCCTTTTTTGGAACAGTGCAGCCTGTTCCAAAAAATCATCCAAGTTGGGCGTTGGGCAGCATCCAAGATTTGAGCACTATTCCAGTCCTAAATTAGAGGTGGAACAAGCGTGTCCGCACAGAAGACAACTCAGATGCACAAGCTTTTAGAACTATAACTAGTATACCATCTGGTCCAATAGCTGTATTCACGTCTAGACTCCACAAGGTTTTAAGGACCTCCTTGGTTGTACAACCCTATTGTTCAGACCCATTCTCCGTATGACTTCATCAAACATCGTGCCGCAACACTACAACGCGACATGACTTTGCATTGGTGGGTGGTAACCGGAAAGACAACAGCCGAAATCTACCACCGAAATTGGTCCTGCTTGTTTAGCACTACCCTCGTGTCACGTGGGAGTCAGAGTACAAGTTATTTCGTACGGACGCCAGCAGCCTCATCCCCCAAAATAATGAATGAGAAAACAGTGACAAAGCAAATTTATAGTGCAGAAGTGAGTGACAGAATCGACAAGGGACGCCTTAGACAGAAATTTATCGACCAAATTGGCGATATTTTTAAGAATGCCAAATTAAGAGTAACCCTTAACCGACGAGCACACACACACACACACACACACACACACACACACACACACACACACACACACACACACATATATATATATATATATATATATATATATATATATATATATATATATATATATATGTGTGTGTGTGTGTGTTTTTTTGTAGAAAAAAGTGACAAACGAGCACACAGACCACCTGTTGGTAAGTGGATGCTGTGTGTGTGTGTGTGTGTGTGTGTGTGTGTGTGTGTGTGTGTGTGTGTGTGTGTGTGTGTGTGTGTGTAAATGTAAGAAAATAAGATTATAAGTTAATAGATCTGAACAACCTATAAATATGGGAAAATATTATTTTTTAGCCATTACAAGGATTTTAATAAAGATAGTGTTCAATCGGGGTTTTTAATAATACTTCCTGATAATTTTATAGCGTTTGTTGAACTGCTTAAGCAAAAATTCTAAAAAATTTCGCGAATATTTTGACCTCGGAATAAACATTGTAAATATTGGTAGTGAAATATTAAAACGTGTGCAAGATTGTTTATTTCTTATGCCATGTGAGTGCTTTCCAATAGATTATTAAAAAAAAACTTTACATCAAATTTAGAATTTAGCATTTAATTAAAAGCCACAACAAATTGTTGAAGAACAATAATTATAAAAGTAAAATATTTAGAATACGTAGTTTGTAAAAAAATATTCTATCTTAAGTATTTAACAAAAAGCTGATAAACGTTTTGTTTATTTAATTGTATCCTTCTGTGCCAACCCTACCAAAATAGGTAACGCTTTTTTGACAGCTCCTTAGACGCTTTGCCTCTGTACAGTTTCTTTACTCATGTGGTTAGAAGATCTTACCGACTGTGGCTCCAGCCAGAGGTTGCAAAAAAGCAATTTTTACTTAATATATATAATTTAATTACAATAATTAATACAAGCTAAGTAATGTAACTCTAACTCGATGTCAGAATGTAAAATGAATTCACACAATAAAATATTATAACTAAGTTATATAAGACAGGAAACACGTTATGCTGACGCGGTGCCTCGTGATTGTCGTAAGCTTAGGGCTGCGTAACACACTCGTTAAAGTAATAGTACACGAAAAGCCCGAGTTCTGTCGATGGGGAGGCCTATGTTCAGCAGTAGATTTGTGATGGAATGTAGTAGTAATAGAATAAAGACTCATTTATACTATAAATTTACTTTTATCTTTATAACAGTAGTATCAATATCTTGTAAAAAATAAAAAATAATATTCTATTCATAATATCTCTTAATAATACTCTACTGGAAACCTTTTCTGATATCCACATTATATGTACCAAGCCAGTGAAGCGGATCAAAGTAATAAAATACTAAGACATTTCAAATGTAACACTTGAGCGATAATAGCTTGAGAAAAATCTACACTTCATTGCGTAATTCGACGAAGAAAAACAAGAAAAAATCTATCACAGAAATTGCAAATTCGTCAGATAGGCAAATGTGAACAAATCATCTAAACTTTAGAAAGACTAATCCCATCAATAGTATAAATTTAAAATTGGAACCACAAATGACATCAGTTGTCGTTGTCGGCTTTGCCGATAAAAGAGTTCAGATCTGAACGAGTGCCAAACTCCATAGCAGTTGCTTAATTCATACGATCTATCTATCCATCCATCCATTCATCCATTACAACCTATAAAAAGTCCACTGCCAAACAAAGGCCTCTCACATAGATTGCCTCATCGCGAGGATTTTACCATAGTTGCCACGTTGGCAGGCGTGTTGGCAACCGTAGTTTTTTATTAATTTGAGTGGTTATCACCTGAAAGATGCTGCTGCCTATCTTCTGTTTTAATTTCCTTCTGTCGCCTCTTACGACACCCACGGGATGGAATGGGTTAGTGGATATTCTTAAACCGCAACTACACGGTTAATAGGATCCATAGAAATGTACAATATTGTTTTAACTGCTATGCAGCTTGTGTCCGTTCAGATCTGAATTTTTAACGGCAAAACAAAAAAAACATATTTTTGAAAAAGTTTCATCCTCTGTTACTCTAAATAAATACATGACTTTCAACGTTTTCTTGCGTTTACTCTTCACTGTTTTTTTATTTTTTATTTAAGCTATTATAATCAAAGGTTGACACCGAATATGGATAATTTGTAGTTTTCAGATTAACCCGTGGGTTTCGCAAGGGGCGACTGAGGAAAATAAAACCAAAGGTAAGCAGAAGCATCTTCCTGATAACTATTTAATATGATAAAAAAGTGCGGTTGCTAACCCGCCTGCCAAGCGTGGTAACCCCATATAAGTAAATTTATGTGGTAATCATGTTTTCGACAGCGGAATTTTGATAGGCTGTAATTTATGCTTAATTTACTACTGGTTGGCAAAACACATAATACAGACAGGATACAAAGTAAATGTGGCCCTTCAATTTATTGTAGAAAATCAGAATGAGTCAAAAAAGGCACGTGTCGCATCACAAAGCTATGTTGGTCCCTACTTTAATGTATGGTAGTAACAATTTAGTGTTGTAGAAGAAGTATAAAAGTAAAATTAATGCTGTCGAAATGCGGTCATTCAGAAGTATTTTATTAAGAAAGGAATGTTTCGGTGGTTTGGATACGTAGAAAGATTTTTTTACTATCTTTAGCCAGTGCTTAACCACTATCCCACCTGATGGTATGTGATGATGCAGCCGAACATAGTGAAGCGCACTGACTAAACAAAAGCCTATTCACTCTTGCCTTGAAGCCATCCACATTGTAATCTAATGGAGAGACAGATGCTGGCAAATTACTCCACTCATTTGTTGTACGCATGCCAAACGATGTAGCAAACCATTTGATTCGAATGTGTGGTTGTCCGATGGTGGAAGTGAGAGGGAGGAACTAAGTTATGCAATTCCTGCGCACACTCTCCGAAATACATCCTGTAGAAGACCGAAAAGCTACTTTGCGCCTGAGTTCGAGGCTGCTGAGATAGGATTCAACCAGATTCTAGTCACCAATAAACCTCTTAGCACGCCTTTCCATTCACTCCAAAGTTGCTAGGTGGCATTTTACAGCACCACCCCATATATGACAGCAATACTCCATGCACGACAGGACTTGCGCTTTATATAGAGTAAGCAGCTGTCCCTGCGTGAAGTACCACCGCGCCTTTGCAAGAACTCCTAGCTTCCTTGCAGCTGGCTTTGGTCTTGGAGTCAATGAACCGCCCGAAGTTCATTTGAGGAAATCTTAACTCCCAACAACTGAAGACAGTCGGTGCATTCCAGATATACATTTTGGAAAGGAAAAGCCAAGGTTAGCTGGCTCCTTCTTGCAGTAAAAGACACTTTTGTGTTTTTCAGGCGTTGAATTTCACAAGATTGGCATCGCCCCATTTGGAGACTGCCTCTAGTGTAAGATTCACACGCTTAACCATATCTTCTCTTTTGAACTGAATTTGATCCCGAATGGTCCGAGCACTTGGTTGGCATCTCTCCACAACTGTGCTGTTGTATGCGTACCCATATATACCGGGCATAAGCAGATCATTAATATGCAACAGGAAGAGAGTTGCTGAGAGAACGGACCGGTCGCGATAGGATTGGATGAGCAGCCATCTACCACGACTCGGAGAGATCAATAACTGAGAAAGTCTTTCACCTAATCAATCAGGCCAGGGGATAAGCCGTACGCTGGAAGCTTGCCCAAAAGGAGTAGTTAGGTAAGTAAAGTAAGGAGGTAATTGAAATTGGCCGATAATTAACTGCCTTTTTGGAACAGGCTGCACGTTGAGCAGCATCCAAGATTTGAGCACTATTCCAGTCCTATATTACTGGTATACCATCTGATCCAATAGCTTTATTCACGTCTAGACTTCACAAGGTTTTAAGAACCTCCTTGTTTGTATAACCCTATTGTTCAGACCCATTCTCCGTATGGCTTCATCAAACATCGTGCCGGAACACTACAACGCGACACGACTTTGCATTGGTTGGTGGTAACCGGAAAGTCAACAGCCGAAATCTACCACCGGAATTGGTCCTGCTTATTTAGCACTACCCTCGTGTCACGTGGGAGTCAGAGTTCAAATTATTTCGTACGGACTCCAGCAGCCTCATCCCCCAAAAGAATGAGTGAGAAAAGAGTGGCAAAGCAAATTTATAGTGCAGAAGTGAGTGGCAGAATCGACAAGGGACGCCTTAGACAGAAATTTATCGACCAAATTGGCGATATTTTTAAGATGGCCAAATTAAGAGTAACCCATAACCGACGAGCACACACACACACACACACATATATATATATATATATATATATATATATATATATATATATATATATATATATATATATATATATATATATATATATACCCCACTGACGAGCACACACACATATATATATATATATATATATATATATATATATATATATATATATATATATATGTGTGTGTGTGTTTTATAGAAAAAGTGACAAACGAGCACACAGACCACCTGTTGGTAAGTGGATGCTGTGGCCCATAGACATCTATATTTATCCTCGATTAAGAATCAAAATGCAGATGCGTTGTCACCCTTAAAGACTACGATGGAATGCCTCGTTTCCAGCGAAAAGGGTCTCTAAGCAGCTATTTTACGCTGATATTCTGTGTTAGCGTGGTCCTACCCCGGTCGAGCCTACCTATCCGTGCTACAAACATAATATAGCTGCAGCGTGGCTCTACCACGTGTGTGTGCGTGTGTGTGTGTGTGTGTTTGTGTGTGAAAGAAGCGAAATGGTGCATCAGGATCGTGCCAAACGGAAGTCCGCAGTCTCTGCCTACCACTATGGATAACAAAAGTGACAGTTTATGTATGTATGTATCAATGGTTTGAAAAATACTGGGAAAAATAGAAACCTCAATATGAATAGCATTATTTTCATCAATTTTGATGTTTATTGGAAAGTTTATGAACGGCGGTAAAATAAGCGTCAAACACACGCTCCGCAATGCAGCCATATGTAACTGGCGCGCTTTTTAAACCGCGTGCATTCTGTTTCCTTTTATCGCAATTCCTGAACCATTCACGTGAGTCAAGTACTCTAAAGGCGGCTACTCACATGCCTGTCGCAGAGGCAATCTAGGGTGTACAGCGATCGGTGTAATATCGGAGCTGTCTCTACACACACGCTTGCCGTTCAGTATGAGAGTGTACGTCTCGCTGGACACACGCGTTGAGAATGGCGCCAGTTTTATGGAAATATCAATGAATCGGTATATATAGCCTTGGCTCTTCTTTATATAGAATAAGGGTGACAAATGGGCACAGTCCACCTGATGGTAAGTGGACACTGTGGCCCATAGACACCCACATTAATTAATAAAACAACTAATTAATTAATAATTGCAGCATAGCTCTGCCACACTATTTTTAGGCTATCAAAGATAATAAAAATAAAAAAGATAATTAAATGTGACTAACTTCACTCGTCATAATTTAATATAACCAATTTATTCTGTGATATAACTTAACTAACTAGTGCTTAGTAACTATAATTTAACTAGTGTTACAAATAGCCAGGATAGTTTTCTAATGATGACTGTTAATAAATTTAATTACTAAAATTTGTATTATTATTTAATTATTTAGTTATTGACATTTTATTTATATTTCAGCAATTGTAATACTGCATCAGC
>JAGSMP010003372.1:0-10098 GCA_029286625.1 Parnassius orleans | reverse complement strand
GTCGCAGAGGCAATCTAGGTGTACAGCGATCGGTGTAATATCGGAGCTGTCTCTACACACACGCCTGCCGTTCAGTATGAGAGTGTACGTCTCGCTGGACACACGCGTTGAGAATGGCGCCAGTTTTATGGAAATATCAATGAATCGGTATATATAGCCTTGGCTCTTCTTTATATAGAATAAGGGTGACAAATGGGCACAGTCCACCTGATGGTAAGTGGACACTGTGGCCCATAGACACCCACATTAATTAATAAAACAACTAATTAATTAATAATTGCAGCATAGCTCTGCCACACTATTTTTAGGCTATCAAAGATAATAAAAATAAAAAAGATAATTAAATGTGACTAACTTCACTCGTCATAATTTAATATAACCAATTTATTCTGTGATATAACTTAACTAACTAGTGCTTAGTAACTATAATTTAACTAGTGTTACAAATAGCCAGGATAGTTTTCTAATGATGACTGTTAATAAATTTAATTACTAAAATTTGTATTATTATTTAATTATTTAGTTATTGACATTTTATTTATATTTCAGCAATTGTAATACTGCATCAGCAGATTTGCGAAACTTAGCTCACATGTAACGATCCTCCTATAGATACAATACCAGTCTACTTTTTTGTTTTATCTTTTTTTGTTGATTTTTTTTTCTCTTTATGTTAAGTTTTCACTGTTGTTGTACTCATTTTATTTTAAATACCTTTGCAAACATGCTTAGCTATGCCTATACGGTGGGGAAAATTAAGTGCCTACGGTAGTGTTCGACACGGATAATACCGACTAGGCGTAATTACCTGTTCTGCAATTCTAATAAGATTCTGTACTAAAGTCAAAAAACGGATCAAAACTTCGAACGAGGCAAAAAGTTGTGAAATTTTGTTGAAAAACCGACAAAATTAATAAAATCTTATCGAGAATGCTTGTTAGTAAAAACCGTGCATCGACTCCTTGCGCCAAAGGACGATCGACTCATAGATTAATAATAAAATATAGCCCACTACTAGATCTTTGTAATATGTTTGTTATATAGGTGGAGTCACATGTAGATTTTAGGATTGTACGTAACAACAATATTGGGTATAGTATGTGCCAAATCGATTGAGAAAACGGACAATGACCTTTCGGTCGTTTAACCAGGGTTACAAACCTTCAATATATAGGCACATTTTATATGTAGTACTTTCTTTATTTATAATGATTTTTTATAATGATTGATATAATATATATTTATTAACTATTATTAAAAGTTATGTGAAAGATCGCTGTAGAAGAAAAATCATCTATTGTTATAAAGTACTTTATTCATTTAACAACAAAAACATTAATTTATAACACATAGAAGATTCGAGTGATAACGACACCGAATAAGTACGTACTTATGCAAAAGATAAACTTTATTTTTAATATTATATAAGAACTTTATTTTTATTCGGTGCAATCATCACTCGTATCTTCACTTGATGAACTATCTGTAACATTAATTATAAAGCGATCTGCAGTTTGGTCAATTCTATCATCCATGCCACGCATTTTTGTTCAACCTTAAGGACATGCTGAACACAGTTTTTCCATTTATCTGGCGTGATTTGAGTTAAACCATCTTTAAGTAAAATTTTAACATCTTTTAACTTGAAAGTTGTATTTTTTCGTGCAACGTACCCTTTCACATCTGCCCACACAAGTTCAATGGGGTTAAGCTCACAGTGATAAAGTAACCACCACTGTGATGCTTTTTCTTTTGCCATCTCGTCGGTGACGTAACTTCGATAGTTATCTTTAACTGCCTTTATTTTTTCCATTAAGTGGGTCTTTGTGTCCGAGGGCACGTATGCGATCTGTTTAGATTCTAGCCATTCCTGCATATTTTGTTTCCGCCAAGACATTGTTGGGGTTTTTTCTAAACGTCTGGAGTGGTAACTAGCGTTATCCATAACTATGACATCGCCGCTTTGCAGTTTTCTATTACTTTTCTAAACCAGTCCTCGAAATGGAGAGCGTCCATACTCATGGTAGTCACCAGTAGATGATGATTCAAATACCCAATCACATCCCTCCAAAAGCCATTTTCATTGCCAACGTGTACAACTATTAATCGCTTTCCTTTACCCGAAGGGCTTTTCGCGCCAGTAGAGTAGCCTTCTAACCGTGATTGACGAGAAGATTCAATTGTGGTGTCTTCCCATACCTTTCCCATAGTATGACCTGCGTTAATCCATGTTTCGTCAAGGTAAAAATGTTACGTCCCTCGTTTCTTAATATTTGTATTTCTCTCAAATATCTGGTACGCCACAGAACTATCTCTGGCGATCTATTAGACCACTTTTTCTGTTTCTCTTTATATATTTGAATTTTAAATGGCGCAACACACGTCGCAGGAAGTTTTGCTCAAGTTTGGCAACTGGTCATCTTGATTTATACTGGCAAAATTTTGTCTAAAGTCGGTAATTCTCCTGCAAGAAAGAACTGATGCACTGCTCTTATAGCCGATTTATCAAAATCGTCCAACTTGTCAATTACAGACTTTTTTCTTTTATTAATTATTCCTTTTCTGGTATTTTATGGGAATCTTATACACGCTTAATACGCGATATATAGTGCTCTTGCTGACTCCTGAGATCTCCGAAACCTTTCTACCATATTAACGTTTGAAGGATACACGTCTTCGGGCCAGGTGTTTTGACATATTTGTATACATTAATGATAATCTCTTGTTCCCCGACCGACAAAGTGGTTTCTCTTTTTACTGGTGACGTTAAAGGTGCTCCAGAAGATGGGCCTGTAAATAAATGACAAAAATATACTACCATAGTACTACATCACATAAATACATATTGTTTTAGAAAATAAATACCACATGGTCACATAAAAGAGCGCTTTAAGAAATAGAAAGGCTACGTCGTCGCATTTGTACCTATTTGTACGTACCTGCTACGTTTATTATGGGTCGGCGACGTCTCTTTCCACTTGATGTTGAAGGACCGGTCCTTCACCAAATTCTCCTGAACTCATGTCGATTTAGTAACGACCGTCACAGTAAAACTAATATAACAGATTCAAAAACAAAACTTAACGATATAACAAATTTAACAGTAAAACTCAACTAAAACAATGCAATGAAGCTATGAATTACCTGAGACGCACACGCAAGCGCTATCCGAACACGAATGAAAACAAAATGGCGGACCGGCCTAAAAAAGGTGACGCATCTCAGTTGCCATTGTCATGTTTCGAACGAACTGACGTAACGCGTTTTGTTTATTTTAAAGGGATGAATTTGCAAAAGCTCAATATGGTGATTATATTGCTTCAAATATTTTTTTAATATGAAACTGTTATTAAATGAATGTTGCGTTACTTACCATAAATTGAAATATAAAATATAACACATTTTCGTGATGTACCTGTAAGATTTTACTATGTTTATAGGAACCACAGACAATATTTAAGAAACAAAAAAACAAAACATATGTGCTGACCTAGAAGTGGGAATAATATCAATATTTAAATATATCACATCTAAATTGAGATTTTGTAAGTTACGCCTTTTGACACTCGGCTCATATCTGAGGTCATTGTCCGTTTTTCTCAATCGATATGGCACATACTATAGTGTTGGTATTAAGATTCCGTGAATAATGTAATTTTAAAGCATTACAGGCCAGGGTAAGGTGCAATTTTGAAAATAATATAACATAAGCCAAATGTAAAGTATGCATACCCGTGACTGTGATTATTGTGAGAGGTGAGAAATATCGGTTACTGCGATCGCCAACCCGCTTGCCAAGCATGGAGATTTTGGGAAATCCTCCATAGAATAGAAGAGGTGCATGTCTAACAGAAAACTTTTACGGGCAATAATAAAGAAAATTTTGAAATGTAATACATAATTTTAAATATATTTTGTTGGTATTTTTATGTCTTATTACATTCTACAGTGATTCAAGCAAATTGAATAATGAGACAAAATATAAATATCGAACGAATATCTACATGTAATGTATATTATCACCGCACCGCGCAATAAGCCAGCTGCTTCCGTTTGGGGAATTTGGGTCCGATGTTTATACTATGAATAACTTTAATAAAGAAAATGTAGAATAAGAATGATATTAAAAACGATAACATTAATATAACCATTGTCGATGATTTAAAGAGAAATTTCAATTTTCAAAAATAGGAAAAAGTGAACAGCGAAACATAATCAATGGCAAGATTTAAAAACAAAACATCTTCAATTAACATCGTATCTGGTTGATATTTATGTGGAAGCCCTCTGAAATTATATTCTAACGGTAAAATTAAAGAATGAACTGAATCGGTACATTGATCTCAAAAAATCGTGTTGTCCATCCGTCGACTTAAAGAAAGTCCTCATAGATATTGCCAAAGTTGCCACGCTCGGCGGGCTTATGTTGACAACCATAGTTTTTATACTATGGTTGTCAACATATGCTGCTGTCCATCTCCCGTTTCGTTTCCCCCTGTCGCCTTTTACAACACCCACGAGTTAAGTGGGTTATCTAACGCCATCACTACACGGCAACTACCACGGTTAAGACTTAACACGACAACGTAAACCTAACTATAACCTGATGCTTTAGCGAGAATTATCGCTTTTCTATAGAATTCTTAAACGGTGACTGGTATCGCTTTGAGGTGTACACGTTGCTTGATATTGGACAAAAAACGTAGTATATTTTATTAACCATAATGATGAGCTTATTCTGTAGCCACGGTCATCTCCTTTCAATTGAACATTTAGTGATTATTGGTATCGGCTTAAGTTTAGTACACATATTTAATTAACAGACAATCGTAATCATGAAGATGACGTCATACAGCAGTAAGCATCATCTATTTCATGGAAACTAAGTAATTTAACTGGTATGTAATGACCATGAAATTATAATAGCAAGTAAGAATAGAAAATATTATTAAATGGAATAATTTTACAAGTAAATTAAAATAATTAACTATTCTGTTAAAGTTTCCACTGTCAGCTCTACGACACCCACGGACGTCATGGGGTAGTGGACTCACGACGCCACTACACGTCGTGTCATACATATTATGTGTACATTAAATAAAACAAACTGTGGGTTGATAATCTAGTTGCTTTCAAGTCAGATGAGAATATATTTCCACATAAAAATATATCTTATTGATATTCTTATTTCTGTTGTTGTTGGTTCGCTTACGTATACTAAGTATATTTCGTATTTGTTCATGATTATTTATTTTTGTTCATTCAGTGCGATTGTGTAACTCTGATTAAAATTGTGGTTGGCTTCCTTTTGACATTCGACGTTTGGTTTTGTTGTATAAGTAAATATATGTGCATCGTTTATAAGCGGATATCTTTTTATATTAATATCTTCTTTTGGGTTACTAAATATTAGTATAATTCAAAAAAAAACAACGCAGTTGCATAGTGAATTGAATGGGTCGACTCAACCGGGGATTGACTACGCTCACAGAATACCATCGTAAATAACAGCTTAATGCTGCTGTGTTTCGTGTGGTGAGTGTAGAGAACCGAAGAACCTTTTAATACGTGATAGAGTCATACTGCAGTTATATTATGGCTGTAGCACGAATGGGTCGGTTCGACCGGGGTAAGACCACGCTCTCACAGAATACCAGCTTAATGTTGCTGTGTTATGAATGGTGAGTGTAGAGAACCGGAGACCCTTTATACTGGATAGGAGGCATTCCATCCTCAGGGGTTTTAATAATCAATAGGCATCTGCCTATTGATTCTTAATCGAGGATAAATGAAGATGTCTATGGGCCACAGTAGTTACTTACCATCAGGTGGACTGTGTGTTGGCTTACCTTTATTATATAAAAAAGTGATTTCCACTGACAAACGATTTCCACCAGTGTTTTACAAACGTACTGTCGTTTTATAGCTTCAAACTTCCGAAGCAATTTATACAGACGAGTATTTTATGTAGTATTTGAAACCTCTTTTATAGAAGAATTCCAGAATGCGAATGTTTAAAGTCATAAACGAAATCCAAAGCGAATGTTTCTTTTACGATGTTTGCTAGCAACAGTTCTTTAATTTTGATAAAAACTTTTATCATTCAAGCGATGCCAGAGTTCATTTCGAGTCTTCCTCATAACAGACTATAACTAAAAAATAGATTGTGCGTCGGTTATTGTAAATGTAAAAAGTAAACTTTCCGCAAAGTAACGCCTGATTCTATTAATTAACTCACATATTTTTGTTATTAGTACATTTTTATGTATACATATAAATACAATTGAAGTGTCTGTCTGTAATATTGAAATAACTGGCTTATTTTAAGCTCAGGGGGTTATTTACATGCTATTAAGACATTTTTAAATTTTTGTTTGTCTGTCTGTCACTCACACACTCACAGACACATGCACGCACACACACACACGCACGCATGCACGCACGCACACACGCACACGTACACGTACACACTAATAATATTTAACTAAACGAAATCGCTCGCCTTAATCGCATTACACAGCATTTCAAACGCGTCAGGTTATAGTGTGGAAATCAGGTCACGTCAACTTAACACGATTATATTAAAAGAGACATTGATAAGTAAGCTAACACCCAGTTGATCACATTTGTTTCAACAAATAAAAGTCAAATAAAAAAATATTTGTTTGAATAAAACTTTGGTTATAATATTTTTTTGGAAATGTAAACTATTAATACCTATACTATAAAAGGAATATAGCCAAATATTGACTGGTAAAAAGAATATTTTTTTATAAGATTAGGGTAACAAAAGGGCACACAGTCCACCTGATAGTAAGTGGCTCATAGACATCTATGTACATCTATCTTCGATTACAGGTAAGAATCAAAATGCAGATGCGTTGTTACGCTTATTTTTTTTTTTTTTGCGGATGGAAAATCATCTAATGACGCCTTTCGCTGTGGGTGGAGCGGAAGGAGGCCGACTTTACTGACTAAAACCATCCGTGTTCCTTCAGTGTTTACGTTCCGGAGCCGCGGTATCTCTTCGAACAGCCCGCACCCTGGCAGGCGTCAGTCTCAGGGGCCCTTCACGCTGCTGACAGCTCTTGAGGCGCGCGTGGAACAAACGCGCCGTCGACACGGCCTGTCGTCGTTAGACGGACGGATGGCGAGCTACCCATTGCTCGCCGTCCACAGGTCCGCGCCTTACGGTGGTCAGGGGCCATGACGTAGCCCCGACGCCCGGGGCGTTCCCGCGGCGGCCGGAAGGAAAGCGTTGCTCTTCCTTCTCCTGCCCGCCACCCTTCGCTAGCATCACTGCTCGCAGAAGGTGGTGACGGCATCCATTCGTCTCGCCCGGACCATGGTTTCGACCAGGGCCGGACGCGAGAGGTCGCCGCCGCCTATCGCCGCTACGAGTACACGGCGGTGCTGGCCCAAGCAGGCACACTCCACGGTGTGCTCCACCGTGTCCTCCGGTCGATCCTGGTGGGAGCACCTGCAAGTCTCGCCCGATCGGTGCAGGAAACCTCGAACACACCGTGTCCGGTGAGGACCTGCGTCAGGCGGAAGGTGAGGACACCGTATGTCTCTCAAGCCACCTCAAAGAGGGTCTTATCGCCGCTATAGTGGCGTGCCCAGCACGGGTTGCGACAGTCGTCTCCGTCGCCATGAGATCATGCCGGAACTGCTGCGCGACAACTTGCCGCGGCAGCGGGTTTCGGCATAGTGCCTCCGCGCGCCATTCGTGCAGCGCGCGAGGACTATCGCCCCAGATCCCATGGCGGCAATCAGCAAGGAGGTTCTCGCCGCCCGCGGGAGATCGTGCGGTAAAGTCATGAACCATCTTTACGGCAATACCCTTGGGGCGCGGGTGGTGGACGGCAAGCCGCGCCAAACCACGCGCCCACACCGGGGCCCCGTAAAGGCCATGGACCTCACGATCCCTCATGAGCCTCTGGTAGGAGGCGTTTGGCCCCAGGTTCGGCAGGAGCCGCCTGAAGGCAGCCCTGGTCCGTTCCAGTTTGGGAGCCAAACGTTTGAAGTGCTCAACGAAGTTCCATCGGCCGTCGAGGACGAGTCCTAGGTGTTTCAACGTCGACTCGACGCCGACGGATACCCTCCTACCATCACTGAGGATCCCTAGTGGCCTGTTCCGAGGACCATGAAGTGCATGGCCCGGACTTGTGCAGAGCCACCTCGAGACCCAGTTGCCGGATCCTCTCAACGACTATCGCAGCCCCGCGGTCATAGTTTCCGCCGCCGCATGACGACCCCTGTGCCAGTATTTCAGCGTATCGTCAGCGTAGCAACTACGCTGACGCCGGGAGGTCGGCGCGCAGCACCCAGTCGTAACCGATGTTCCACAGGGCGGCCCCAGAACCGAACCCGTGGGACACCGCACGACATCTCTCGCCGGTTCCACTCACCGTTTCGACCGGGTAGATGACGGCCCTGTCGTCAGATAGTCCCCGACTATACGATGGAGATAGGTCGGCACCCGGTGATACCGGAGGCTTCCCTAATGCGCAGCCCAGGGCATGGAGTTGAAGGCGTTGGCGATGTCGAGAGACACCGCCAATACAACCCCCTGGCCACTGCATCCCCGTCGTGAGGGCTCACGCATGATGGCGTCCATCAGAGCGCCTCTTGCGGAAACCAAACTGGTGTTCCGCAAGATCCGGCCCGTCCCTGCAAAGCTCGGCGAGGCGGTTTGCAATTACTTCTTTCAAAGAGCTTGCCCACCTCGTCGAGCAGCACCACGGGCCGGTATGCGGACGGAGAGTCCGCAGGCGCCCCGGCTTCGAATGAGGACCAGCTCCCCGTCTTCCAACGAAGCGGAATTGGCCTCTGCTACGCGCTGAGCTCCCTCCAGTCAGCCCGAGAGCCTCGAGGCCAGACCCAGGCTTTGCCGCGCCATCGGGTCCTGGGCGGTATTCTGGCCTTGAGCCTACGTACCGCCACTTGTCACCCCGGTCCCTTCCGATGTCGTCGTCGTCCTCCGGTGGTCCGCTTCCGGCACCGCAGGTGGCGAGCCAGGCGGGGGCGGATGTTCCCCGCGTAGAACAGAGCGCTCACCACATCCTCCTCCACGAGCTGGAGGCCGGAGACTCTGCGTCATGGGGCCCAGGTGCATTTACCGCACCATCTTGTAAGGGCGCCCCACGGATCTCTATCGAGAGTCTCCAGATCCTCACGGGCCCGATCCCGGGCCCGCAGGACATTCCCCGGAGGCGGCTTCTCGCTCGTATCCCCGTACAGCTCCGCCTCGGCTGCCGCATTTCGTGGACGAATGCGGAGCCTGCGATGCCTGGCGTACAGGTGCCGCGCGCGACACACGCCCGCGCAGAGACGTCAGCTCACGCGACCACCAATACACACCTGACGCCGGGCACTTCCTGGCCGGACGCGGGGCACAACGTCACATATCCGGACATGGCCTCCTGAAACCACCCTGCCTCATCATTGACGTCGGCAGGCCTGTCCGGTGATGACACCCAGGCCTGCACGATCGAGGTTTCCAGGAGGAGCTCCCGGTCCAGCTGCTTCAGCGCCCAACGCGGACCACTCGGGGCCTGTAGACTGGCGCGCTCGAGGGCTGGTGGAGACGTCAAACCGGATGTACCGGTGGTCGGAGTAGGTTCCACCTCCATGACACGCCAGTCAATGGCACGCGGCGACAGAGCGGGGCTAGCGAACGAAATGTCCACCACCGACTCGCCCCGCATTCCGCACACACGTGGGGACAGAACCCCGATTTAGGACGACCAGGCCTGTCTCCAGAGCCCAGTCTTCCACCATCCTACCCCGCACATCTGTACGACGAGAACCCAAGTCAAGTTCTGGCATTGAAGTCCCTGAGGACAAGTACGGGAGGGATAGCTTCCGGACGACGACTGCTCAGCTCTGCAAGAGAGTTGTGAACTCGAGAGAGATCGTCTGGGGATAGGGCACCCCACAATGACGAACTTCCCGAACCGTGCTGCTACGCACCTGACCCCTGCGTTGTTACGCCTGAGGACTACTATGAAAGGGAAACCGTGAAAAGGGTCTTCAGTTCCCTACATTCACCATACGAAACACAGCAGCATTGCTGCTATTTTTGCACCCATTGAC
>JAGSMP010003371.1:0-11110 GCA_029286625.1 Parnassius orleans | reverse complement strand
ACATGGCCTCCTGAAACCACCCTGCCTCATCATTGACGTCGGCAGGCCTGTCCGGTGATGACACCCAGGCCTGCACGATCGAGGTTTCCAGGAGGAGCTCCCGGTCCAGCTGCTTCAGCGCCCAACGCGGACCACTCGGGGCCTGTAGACTGGCGCGCTCGAGGGCTGGTGGAGACGTCAAACCGGATGTACCGGTGGTCGGAGTAGGTTCCACCTCCATGACACGCCAGTCAATGGCACGCGGCGACAGAGCGGGGCTAGCGAACGAAATGTCCACCACCGACTCGCCCCGCATTCCGCACACACGTGGGGACAGAACCCCGATTTAGGACGACCAGGCCTGTCTCCAGAGCCCAGTCTTCCACCATCCTACCCCGCACATCTGTACGACGAGAACCCAAGTCAAGTTCTGGCATTGAAGTCCCTGAGGACAAGTACGGGAGGGATAGCTTCCGGACGACGACTGCTCAGCTCTGCAAGAGAGTTGTGAACTCGAGAGAGATCGTCTGGGGATAGGGCACCCCACAATGACGAACTTCCCGAACCGTGCTGCTACGCACCTGACCCCTGCGTTGTTACGCCTGAGGACTACTATGAAAGGAAATGAAAAGGGTCTTCAGTTCCTACATTCACCATACGAAACACAGCAGCATTGCTGCTATTTTTGCACCCATTGACTTCCTGCATGTCTTCTGCAGGCTTTGGGTAAGTGATAAAACTGTATTAATCCACTTGAAGCAAATCGGGAAAGTAAAAAAACTTGAACGATGGGTACCTCATGAATTGAGTGAATCGAACTTGCAAACACGCGTCGACTGCTATGTTACTTTGCTCAACCGACACAATAATGAAGGGATTTTAAATCGAATCATTACTTGCGATAAAAAGTGGATACTGTACGATAATCGGAAGCGCTCGTCGCAATCGCTGAACCCTGGAGACCCAGCCAAATCCTGCCCTAAACGAAAATTGACTCAGAAAAAGTTACTTGTGAGTGTTTAGTGGACTAGCGCCAGTGTCGTTCACTACAGCTTTCTAAAATCTGGCCAAACGATTACGGCAGATATCTATTGTCAGCAACTGCAAACCATGAAGGAAGAACTAGCTGCTAAACAACCGAGATTGGTCAATCGCTCTAGGCCACTGCTGCTTCACGACAACGCAAGACCACACACTGCACAACAAACAACCACTAAGTTAGATGAGTTACAATTGGAATGTCTGCGACATCCACCGTACTTCCCGAACCTTGATCCAACAGATTACCATTTTTTCCGGAATTTGGACAACTTCTTACAAAGAAAAAAATTCAACTCCGATGCGGCAGTCCAAACCGCCTTCAAAGAGTTTATTGATTCTCGCCCCCATGGTTTTTTTAGGAAAGGGATCAATGAACTAGCTATGAGATGGCAAAAGTGCATAGATAACAACGGTGCATACTTTGATTAATTAAATATATTTTACAAAAAAAATTGACTTTATATTCTTGCCGTACAAAACGCCAATTTCATATGTAAGGACCTAATATTATTTTTACATGTATATTGTATTCCTACGTTTTCAAATTATGTTAATTTATCTAAAACACTGCCTTGCGGACAGTGTAAGATGCCACAATGTTTATTCTGTAGTTTCCGGCCCAGTACTCGGTCTTTGTGGAAATTTTAGCAACTTTGTTAATTAGCTTACTGTGGACGAGGGACTTTATCTTAGTCCACGAGGGTGATAACGCATCTGTATTTTGATTCTTAATTGCCACAGCATCCACTTACCATTAGGTGGACTGTGCGCTCGTTTGTCACACTTATTCTAAAAAAAACTCGCAATGTTGACTTTGTTCCTGTTGCCGTCGCGGTCTATGGCGTATGCGTATATGGTTACGTTACGTCTGGCGTAAACGAGATGGAATACCTCTGTCTATCGAGCCGTGAGATCTTTCTGGCATTTCACATAGTTGCCTCTTACGACACCCGCAGATCTACTTGAGGTCATGAATTAGGTCGTCACCACATAAAAACTAACGAGTCTACTTGTCCTACACATATTTCATGGAGAATAACCTAAGTATACCTACTTCTTTGTTCATGGTGTTCCACACCATGCCCAAAATAACTTCACGTATCATTACATATCCACACATTTTATTTATTTATTGTTTATTGTACACCAAAATACACAATAACGAGTAGAGTTAAATCTAAAGTATAATATGTATTTACAACAGGCGGTCTTATCGCTCTGAAAGTGATTTTTCTAGACAACCTTTGCATAGAAAACTGATGCAAACAATAGTTAAAAC
This sequence comes from Parnassius orleans, assembly GCA_029286625.1. Classification (NCBI taxonomy): domain Eukaryota; kingdom Metazoa; phylum Arthropoda; class Insecta; order Lepidoptera; family Papilionidae; genus Parnassius; species Parnassius orleans. The sequence continues at coordinate 8,811 of JAGSMP010003371.1, read as the reverse complement.
AGAGGGGGCGTACAAAAAAAAATTTGAAAATACATATAAAATATAGATAAGTCCAAGTGATATGTGATAAAGTAGTTAAATTAAAAAAGAAAAGTAATTTATCATATAGCGTACTAAGCAAAAAAAAGTAAAGTTACAGCCTATATACGTCCCACTGCTGGACACAGGCCTCCTCTCATTTCTGAGAGGGTTTTTAGGGCAAGGAAGTGTCCGCCGCGCTGCCCCAATGCGTGTTGCCGAACTTCACATGTGTTCGAAATAATTTTTTCGTATTTCTCAGACATGCAGGTTTCCTCACGATGTTTTTCTTCACTGCCGAGCACGAGAGCTGGTAGCTCAGATGGTTAACGCTTGCTGTAAGTTTCACATTACGCGAACAACCCGGGTTCAATCCCCGCCGGCACCAAAGCAATTGTTAATTGCAACTTTAAGTGCTGATTTACCACGTGCTCGGCGTTTTAAGTAATACGATTTAATAAGAAATAAGAGACTTAGCGCTTCGAATGTGGAGAGATAAAGAGTTTCATAAACGCACAGCAGAGACAGTAAAGGATTTCTTAAAAAGGGAGGAAGAGAGCAAAGGTCCATATTTTAATGTTTCATTTATTGCTAGTAGGACTTCTTTTCTGCTACCGCGTCCGTCTTGATAGTTATCACGCCTTTACTTATTTCTGCCGTCAGCTGTGTCATCAGGTGGACTGTGTGCTGGTTTGTCACACTTATTCTACAAAAAAAACGTCTAGAACGTTTGACTTTGTCCCTCTCACCATCGCGGTCTGGATATTTTACGTCTACTACTACAGATCCAATTGGAATGATGATTACTTCACCACCACACATCGAACTTATGTGTCTTCTTGTACTACACGTCTTTCACAGAAAAACACCTATATATACCCATTTTATGGGACATAACTTAAATTAAAAATTTTAAAAAACCTCGAAACAATAAGACCTGAAGATTTTCAAATGGCTGAATAGATGTTCTTGAAACATAGCTAAGAAGACTCTCGATTAAGACACCTTTCAAACGAAAACAAACTTAATCAAAATCGGTTCATCCGTTCAGGAGCTATGATTCCTAAGACAGATACAAAGATACATAGATACACAGATACACCATGATATCAATTTTTCGTTGACTGATGCTGTTGCATCCTAAAATGCTACAACTTACCATCTTTTTCACCTTATGTAATAACTAAAACCCACAAAAAACACTAAATTCAATTACCTGTTTGCTTATAATATCAATGTTATTCACAAAAGCTTGACATCGTTTATGTCAAATAAAGGAGGGAAAACAATCAAAAACGCATACCTAGAAAAAGACAAGAAATATAGTTTTGCTTCTCCCTTACTCTTATGTCTAACTATATACGTGCATTCCTTTCACACGCTGATGAAGTCACTGAATGTTTAGTCTATAAGATACTAAGTCTATGGTTGCGCTATATAAACAACTGTATTTCTATTTTAGTTGGCTTACATATTCATACATCATTCATTCACCAACTCAATAGTTACAATGCCCAGTATTGGCTACGCTACGTTTGTGATAGAAAAACTTAAACAAAGTTATCTGAGAGTAAGACCGAAGAGTAAAATTATTCGAGGGTTAGTTACTCTAGTATAACATAGCATTTGGTTATATCCACCCTTAAACTACAAACCTTTCTAGACGTGGTAGCGCGACGCTGCATTATGGTTGTAGCACGAATGGGTCGGCTTGACCGGTTCAGGACCACGCTCTTACAGAATACCAGCGTAAAAAAGCATCTTAATTTTTCTGTTGCGTATAGTGAGTGTAAAGAACCGGAGACCCTTTTTACTGGAAAGAGGCATTCCATCTTAGTCCTCAGGGGTGACAACGCATCTGCATTTTGATTCTTAATCGAGGATAAATGTAGATGTCTATGGGCCATGGCATCCACTTACCACCAGGTGATCTGTGTGCTCGTTTGTCACCCTTATTCGTTTAAAAAAAATACAAGCGAATATTACAAATAAATGCGTAATAACTATCTAGAAATTGTTAAAAATTGAATGTAGCCTTTCTCTTGTCATTATCGGGTTCTTCGACCTTCCTCTAACAACAAGATTTTTATTCTTGCTCATTTCATCGAGTTCTATGGAATCTTTTTCACTGTTCAGACTGCACATCTTTGGAATTCATTGTCTGATGACATCATGTTAACTACTACAAAATGCCTATTAGGCATTAAGTCCGCGCATAGTATCCTTTCTTATAGGGAATGCAATAAAGATAAAAAGAAATAAATAATCAAATGTATATTTTTTTTCCTATTGCACATTTATGTTCATGCTGTCACGTATCGTAGCGTAGTCGACGCGCTGTAAATAAAAATAAATACAAATAATATTAGAAAAACAATATCAATTTATCATGAGCTGTGATGATCCTCCGTCCGGAAGTACATACACACATACATACATACATATACATACATACATACATATTATACATGCCTGGTACATAAATACATACATATTTACATACATTGATACATTCTTACATACTAACCTAACTACCTACTTAAATTCATACATATGCACATGCATATAGGTCAAGCTAAAAGCACGTTAAAATAGGTTAAATTACAATAATTAAGGCGAAATTGTTTGCAAACAAGGGTTTTGTGTTTAAATAAATTTTACACATTGAATAAAACTAACTTTTACAAATTCTATGTCGTTTATTTAAACTTATTATAAATTCCCGACGTCTAGTTCCCTCGTGACCATAAGTTTTGCAAATTATCTGAAACGTTGGGAATTTAAAACAGGTTAAAATAAAACGCTAACATCCGTACAAATAGTTTTATTTAGTAATTAGTAACTAATTACTTTATATAGATATATTTATCAATATAGACACAGAAAAGGTGTAACAATAAATCAGTTGATATTTTAATAACTTAATGATAATTATGAGCACGGATTAATCTATAATATTATACGATATAGGTATATATTACTTATATATCGTAATAAATCTGTAGAAAAGTCTTGACTGTAATTCTTATATTTTCTGGAAAAAAAGGTCCAGGAGACTAAACAACAGCTACTGAAACCAAATTAGTGGTTTTTAGATTTTGTTTATCTCTCTCTCTCTCTCTTTTTCTATCTTTATCTCTTTTTATCTGTCTGTCTGTTTGTGAATGCACGATTCACGCAAAAACTAATGAACGGATTTCCATGAAATTTTGTGTGTAGGTAGTTAGAGACCCGGAGCTACTTATAGGCTACTTTTTATCTGCTTATGGAACTTCAAGAAAGGAGGGTTAGGTATTTTCCTTCTTTTAGACGTTAATTTCCATTATATATGATTGATGTGATTTTTAAATAAATACCACGTTTATAAATAATGGCTAAAATTAGTTTTAACAGTTGTGTTACCGTTAACGTTACAGCTTATTAAAGTCCACTACTGAACATGGCCCTTCCCCATAGATTGCTTTATATTTGCCATAGTTGCCACGCTTGGCAAGCGGGTTGGAAATCGCAGTTTTTATTTTTAGTCGTAATTAGGAAGACGCTGCTGCCCATCTCCTGGTTTGTTTCCCTCTGTTGCCTCTTACGACACCCACGGGATGTTATGGGGTAGTGGCTATTCTTACACCGCTACTAAACGGTATTATCAATTAAAAATATAATAAATGTAAGTACAATGTAATTACGGGTAGCGAAGATATTTAGAACGTCATCATCATCATTACAGCCTATCAAAAGTCTACTGCTGAACATAGGCCTCCCCCATAGATTGCCAAATAGGCTGGATATTTGCCGAAGTTACCATGCTTGGCAGGCGGGTTGGCAACTGCAGCTTTTTATTATTTTGAGCTGTTATCAGAAAGATTCTACTGTGCAACTCATATTTCAGTTTTCTCCGGGGTTATATGGGTTTGTGGATTGGCTTTCGCCGCCACTAAAAGGCGGTAATATTTCTACTGCCGTTCATGAATGTAGTACTTCTCAAGTTCACCGTGAAAAAAACTACATTTATGAAATTTTGAAGTTTACTCGAACGTAAAAAATATCACGAAAATAGCATCTATTTTAAAATTTAAATTATAGCCAGATTCATGTAAAATAGTTTAAGCTATCTAGCATTAGGTTACACCTCTGAGCTATTATATTATATTGATTTTACTGAAGCAAGTCGAAAGAAAATGCGCTCCCGAACTGCTTTATCCGCGTGCGCTGGCGTAATGGTTAGTGATACGTAAATACAATGTTCTACAAAAATATTGATCTTTACTCCATCTTAAAAAAGTCCGCGATACCATAAGCCTATTTCTTATACATACTAGTAAGCCATAATAAGGTATTTTGTGACAAAATATATTGAAAATTAAAAAGTGATATATGAGCGTTATTATTAGGCATGGCATATTAATCGTTACGAAGGAAAGTTACTTCATTATCAAGACAATTTTACGAAGATAAACTTTAATATAAATAGCATAGTTTAAGAGATAATAATGAGCAATTAAAATAATTCAACACTCGGCTGGGCGTGCGAACGACGCATAACGCTAGCCGCCCGATGAGAACCAAAGAACCAATATATTTTAATACCACATAAAAATGTTATTAAAATATTAAAGTATTATCAATCAATCAGTGATTTCTAAAATTATACGCAGGTGTCCTCCAGACCGATATTTGGTCACGGCGGCCAGTCTCAACTGAGACTAGCCATCTGCGCAGGACAGGTTTATAGCGCCGAAGTGTATGCGAAAGCACAGGTGCACTCTCAATTCCTTCACTCTCATAGTCCGATGGAACGGTAATTCGACACGACCGGATAGAGATCAGGCGCAGGACCAACGGCTTTACGTACTTTCCGAGGCACTGAGAATTTTTTGACAAAAACCCAATAACTGATTTTGGCCCGACCCGAGATTCGAACTCGTGACCTCATGACCAGCAATCGCGTTTACGATCACTAGACCAACGAGGCTAGTATTAGTATATAATATGCAAAATTTTAATCACAATGACTCTACAAGTGACTCTACATGTAATACAATTTTGCTAATTTTGCCACAGAGTAGTATTAATGATGTTCCTAAATCAAAGCCTAGTATATAAATATAAACGTTGATTTGCGACATGTTTGACTTCGACATGAATGAAACGTCGTAAAAATGCACGCATGTTTAAGAAACAAAAAAATGTTTCGAACACAACATGTTAAGCTCGCCAACGCACTTTGGGGCAACGTTCTAATGTATCTATGTAACGGAATTTTTGAATGTGATTTTCATCCCCTTCAAAACGTCACATTGATTTGAAACTTCGCACACTTATCAAGGACCGATGACAATTCAATAATTTAAATATTTGTCCCATTATCCTTGCCAAGATCCTCGGGATTTGCGAATAATCCATAAAACAACTACGGTTTTTGCCAGTTCAATCTACTGTTAGCCGCGTAAAAGAACTTCGTTCCAAAAAAAACATGCTTTTGTAGTTAGCCGCACTAAAATATAGAAAATAAATAATAGTTTAAAAAAATCAAGCTTTTGTAGATAACCGAACTAAAAAGTAGAAAATAATTTTCAATATGTTTAAAATAAGAAAATAGTGATTAACATAAAAAAATAATTTTATTGTAAAAAAGCGTTCTATGCTAGCAGCGAAGAAGGTAGCGCTAAAAGACTTTTAACGTAGGAAATCCTCGCCTCAATAAAATCTTACACATGACTCAAACACAATTTATTGTTTGTATATTAATTTAGTAAGTGGCATAGTCGCCACGGGATGCCCTAGGCGGAAGTTTAGCGACCAATTGGTGATATATTGATATATAGCATAAGGTCTACCTGATGGTAAGTATACACTGTGGGCTATAGGCACCTAAATCTCATAGTTTTACGAGGTAGATCCACGATGCAGCTGAGTTATGGCTGCAGCATGAATAGGTCGGCTCGACCGGGTTACGACCACGCTCTTACGGAATACCACCGTGAAACACCAGAATAATGCTGTGTTTCGAAAAGCGAGTGTAGAGAACCAGAGTCATTTCATCTTAGTCCTCAGTGGTGATAACACATCTGTATTTTGATTCCTAATCGAGGATAGATGTAGATGTCAATGGGCCGCAGCATCCAATTATCATTAGGTAGACTGTGTGCTCTCTTGTCTCCCTTATTCTATAACAAAAAGTTTTCGGTTCTCGTCACTTACATTATGCTTATTTTTTTATAGAAGAGGGGGCAAACGAGCATGCGGCTAACCTGATGGTAAGTGTCGACCGCCCCCACGAAAAACTGCAACATGTATTGTTACTATGTAAGCTGTATCTAAAGTTGAACCTTACTTTTAAATACAAAACCATCTAAAATAAAATGCTACCAGAGGTACAAATTTAATAAATGAATATAGAACGAAGCTTCTTGGTAATTAAAATAATAATGAAGACGTCTTCTTTATGCTTAATAAATGTATACAACAAAACAATGCAAATGATTTTGATCAACTGAGACACGGATCTGTGAACTGAATACCGGAGGGAACAATAAAGAATGCGAACGTGCATAAAAATAAATCATTTGTTCTTGATTCTGGACGTAATGCGAGCTGCAACCGTTACCATACCTTAGCTCATAAACATTTTATCGCACGAACGTCGGTCATTTATATGTGATAGAGCTACACTGCAACGTATTATCACTGCAGTACGAATGCACATGCACGAGTCAACGCGTTGCATACACATACAGATATAATAACAATAAGAAATATATAAGTTCTGGTGAAGTATGGACAAAGGGTCAGAAAGGACACATGAAACTTAAAGAAGAGGAAGACATTAGTAATAACAAGCGGTGACACCCTATTTTACCCTCTCGGGGGTTGAATTTTCCAAAATCCTTCTTAGTGGGTGTATACATCGAGAAAGGAGTATATATGCCAAATTTCAAGTCAATCGGGCGTATAGTTTCAGAGACCTCGTGATGAGTGATTGAGTCAGTGGTGTTACGTTCTCTACACTCACAGCATTATATATATATAACCGGATACCCTTTTACTGGAAACGCGGCATTCCAACTTAGTCCTCAGGGATGACAACGCATCTGCATTGATTCTTTCATTCTTAATCGAGGATAAATATATATGTCTATTGGTCACAGCATCCATTTACCATCAGGTGGTCGTTTGTCAGCCTTATTCGATATTGAAAAAGGCGTAATTAAACCATTAAACATTATATATAGCGTCTCCTACTAGGTGTTTGTACCCTGTGACTGTCCCACGTGGCAGGATGCATTCACAAATACAGTTTTGGATGTTTGCATTTGTAAGGTTAAAAGTCCTCTGTTGAACATTGGCCTCCTCTCACAAAGGGGATATGCCATAGTTATCCTACCACCTCCCTGGAATATCCTTTTTTAATTTCGTAGATTAATGCTGCCTCCTGGATCCTTAAATCCAGGGGGATTAGCCCAGCCAGGAGGAGGGTCGCGTTCAAGGAGACAGTTTTATAGGCCCTAACTATCTTCTGCACGAAGCCGCGTTGCACCGAGTTTAACAATTTTCTTGTTTGCACCTTTTTGGTCGCCGGTGCCCAAGCACTCGCTTGGCAGGCTGGTTGGCAACCGCAGTTTATTTTATTTTAGTTATTATTAGGAAGACGCTGCTGCTCATCTCCTGTTTGTTTCCTCTGTCGCCTCTTATGACACCCACGGGACGAAATGGGGTAGTGGATATTCTTACACCACCGCTTTCAACTCAATTCGATATATTTATTTCTGTCATTATCTACAATATTGATTATATTTTTATTCAATTTGGGTCTCTTATGAGCTTTATTATGGATAGCAATTGAGTGGAGGCAGACTTAGGTTTGGCCAAGAAAAATTCGCATCGTTCTATATATTTTCTCACAAGATGGTTATTCTTTAGTCCATCGAAGACAATGACATGGATTTTCTTCGCCATTTCCATAATGATGATCTCCTAGCCGCTTTTAGCTATAGCAACTTATTTTTTGAACTCCTACGTTTAAGTCCTATTATTCTGCTCGGTTATGATCCCGCAATTGGTTGGAACAGCTGAACTCTGTGATTGCCATAGTTGACTCACCTCAATTAAAACACGAAATGGATTCTCTTGGTGCCTATAATAGCAGGATTATAGGCAACAAGAGAATCCATTTACATAGAGAATCCTCGGTATTTTATTACAGATCGTGAGGTCTCAGGTTCAAATTCCGGGTCGGGACAAATTCAGTTGTTGGGTTTTTCTGTAAGAAATTCTCAGTAGCAGCTCGGAGTCAGGAAGTTGTCGGTGTTTCATCTCCGTGCCTTAAAAAGCATGTAAAGCCGTTGGTCCTGCGCCTGATCTCACTCCGGTCGTGTTGGATTACTTATAGGGCATACGCTTGAGCACTATAATCCTGTCCTGTGCAGATGGCTAGTCTCTGTTGAGGCCGGCCGCCGCCGCCGTGACCGAAATTCGGTTTAGAGGAAATTATTATTATTATTATGATATTTATATAAGGTTATCAATAAAAAGCAAAAGATCGACATAATTTGAATATTTATTTTGTAATGTCATTTGAAACAATAATAGATCTGGCGGCGGTGTCACTATAGACTCTCTAGCAACCCCGTCGCGGCAATAAATACTAATACGCCTAAAAAATAATTCTCAACATTCTATAATAATATATTATAATACTTCTTTTATATTATTTACAACTCTGTCTAAATGTTTTTACGCTAAGTACTACGTTAAGCATGTAAGTATGTATAATATAGAAAGCATCAAATATATTTT
>JAGSMP010003370.1:0-11157 GCA_029286625.1 Parnassius orleans | reverse complement strand
ACCGAAATTCGGTTTAGAGGAAATTATTATTATTATTATGATATTTATATAAGGTTATCAATAAAAAGCAAAAGATCGACATAATTTGAATATTTATTTCGTAATGTCATTTGAAACAATAATAGATCTGGCGGCGGTGTCACTATAGACTCTCTAGCAACCCCGTCGCGGCAATAAATACTAATACGCCTAAAAAATTATTCTCAACATTCTATAATAATATATTATAATACTTCTTTTATATTATTTACAACTCTGTCTAAATGTTTTTACGCTAAGTACTAACGTTAAGCATGTATAATAATATACAGAAAGCGTCAAATATATTTTACAAGGAAGAGAGTAGTTGAACACGTTTTTGCTTTGAGATTTTGTTTGTTCAGTCTTTTTTCTTCTCGTTCCTTTCTTTTATTCGCTAATTCTTCCTCCTTAATTTTTTTCTCATCGTCCTGATTTTTTAAATATTCTTTGTATTTGAGCCCTGTTAATCCATAAGGTGCAGGCATTTTTTTTTGTAACTTTAAATTTCTTTTGTGGTAAATCCGGTATTTTCAAAAATCCTTCTAGTGGATTGGATGGATTTGTATCATTCGATGAATTAATACTATTAGTGGGATCTATTACAGACTTTATTGCAGTCTGACTATCAACTGTGGACTCAAGCGAATTTTTTGCTTGATTAGTGTTATTGCTGCAACTGGGAATGGCTGGTATGGATGATGCGTTATTCTGAGGAGAAGAGCATTTATTAGGAGCGTCAATAATGGGGTCTTTTTCTACTATTATTTCTAAAGTATCATACCATGGCAATGGTATCACATCAGGTATGTCTATTTCATTCTGAATAATAAAATCTATGACATCTTCAGTTGTATCAAAGGGTGGTAAATTGGGTAAAATACTAGTCTCACCCAATAATATGGAATTATCCGATGGCAGTCGGATTGCCGAATCTATTATAATTGAACTATTAGTTGCATGCATTTCTTCAGTTTCCACATTTGTAATTTCAGACTCGACGATTTCGGGAACACTATTCCTTTCCAGTGCCTGGCTTGATTCCAGTTTGGAATCGTCCTCGTTTGAAGTAGACGCTTCTATAGATGATACTGACAGATCAAGAGGAATGATCGGGGTATTCGGTGTTATCGTGTCACTCTGTTTTTTATTCTCAAGTTGATTTCTACATTTTTTTCCACAGCTCAAAATATTGATGGGGATGAGAACGGTTTAAATTGTAAGACATGACAAACTCATTTCTTATCATCTGGCCAACTTCACCTTCTATAACCTTGATCGTACTTGTAGATCCTCTTTTGGTCATGAAGACTAGAGGTTGTGGTGCCTTTTTGGTTTTGTTGCGCAATTTCTTGCCTTCTATTACTTATGCAGCGTGAGTAGTCAACTGCATCTGGAGACATTGGATATAAACCACAAACTCTAAATGAATTTTTTATCGTAGTTGGCTTAATGCTTCTGTCGTAAGCTATTTTAAACAACGCAGCAAAATTTTGTTTTGTTATAGGTACAGTGGATGCCTGTTTATGCTTTCTCACTACCCTTTTCCAATTTTTCTTCAACGGTCCAAATATTCCTACATCACAGGGCTGCAAAATATGAGTTGAGTTGGGATATAAACAGAAAATCATTATTCCTTTTTCACGACAGAAATCAAACATGTCACGATTGATATGGGACTTGTGGCCATCCAGAAATAGCAATACAGGCAACCGGATTTCATTTTTTACCAACCATTCATAAAATAACTTAATGTAGGTAAAAAATACAACTGATACCATCCACCCGCTGTCGGAACGGCCAATATACCAAGTATCTGGGAAATTTTGAATTACGGCTGGTGGCATTCTTTTATATGGATACAAAACAAACGGTGGTACATCAGTACCATCAGCAGAGAATGTACATAGGACTGTGATTGATTCTTTTTCTTTCCCACTTGCGATTTCGTATGTATTTTTATAATTTTTGGGCCCCAAAATCAGCCCCGTTTTAAGACAAGTCATGACGCCAGTTTCATCTGAATTGAAAATACGAGTCGGGTCATCTTTAATGTCTAAGGCATTTTCTTCCTCTAAAAACTTGTTCAATTCAGTAAACCAATTTCTGATGGCCTCTTCTGTAACCGCTGCCCTAGCTTTTGATATTATTTCAGCGTTTTAGTTACTTCGGGATGTCTTCGCAAAACAAAGTAAGCTATTTTTTCCCGGTCGGCCTTTTGTAAATTTATTCTCCTCTCATTTTGTTTCAAGAATATTTCCACAGTATCATAAACTTCTTCCGGTGCATTGAAACCCAAGTTTAGCTTTTGTTAAAATCCAGTCTGCTAGCTTGTTTTCTTCGTCGAAAGTTAGTTGTGTTAATGGACCCATTTTTCGTTGCCATGGTACTTTATTATTTAATTTATTACTTAACGTTGATTTGGGTATGTCGTATATTTTGCTGGCTTTATTAATAGACAAATCGTTATTTGTTATACGGGTAAGAGCCTCCTCTAACTGTTGTTGAGTATAACGGAATCTTGCGTATTTCTTTTTAGTAGATTCCATTATTTTTGAACTAAAAAAAAAAGAGAAATTGAAGTTGAAGCGTCTGAATATTTTTTGTAACTAATTACTGAGATAAAACTAAATATCACTGCTTGAAATATAACAAAACATTAATAGTTTATTTATTCATTCATTGGATTTTAAAAACCAGTAAATGAACGTAGCAATAATACTATAGTTCATTCATTGGTTTTTGAAAACCAGTAAATGAACGTAGCAACAATACTATAGTTCATTCATTAGATTTAAAAACTAGTAAATGAACACTAGGGTGTTCGAATACTGGCCTAAAGGTAGACAATCAATAATTAAACCTTTCTACAAAAAATAAACCAATTCTGAGAACAGAAACATGCAAAATTAGCCAAAAGTAACAAAACAGACCAGAACCAGTGAATGAACACTCGTTCATTTACTAGAACTTTCTCACTTTCATGATCTAGTAATCGAACACCCCTTTATTTTTATTAAACACATGAAATTATAAACAAGTTGTTTTCTAATGAATAAAATAATCATTGTTCTATCTTATTATGCAGTTTTCTTTACACTGTCACTCATATAACGTGAACAACGCTAATACCAAAATGCACTGTCTTACCTGAGTCCTAAATTTCGCTCATACAATCACGAAACACAACACAACACGTCCACTTTAAGCAGTCGCCATTTTGTAACTACGGGTCGCTGGCAAATGTTTGTGTGACCAGTTTACGTAAAAAATTAGACCACTGAAAAAAAATACAGTGTTTGGTAGAAATGTTTACTTTTCTTATTATATTGAAAAACTCACTTTTGTTCATTCACTGGGGGTGTTCATTCATTGGTGCACTTACCCTATGTTGAACTTAAGATACTTATATCGCTATTTGCATAAAATTGTGCTACATTTATTATGTTTTAACAATGCTGCAGAATAATATTTAACAATAATTTTGAGTTATATACTTATTATGGTTTAGACTTAAATAAACAAAGAGTTGTGACTGATTAAAGAATATTTAGATGATGCTTGAAATCAATGTGTGATTAAAACGAAGAAAACTCAACTACCAGAAAGAATCTGCTACCGTTTTATAAATAAAACATCTAGAGATGTATTGAAGGATACTTAAAACTGTTCTTCGATGACAATTTACCTGTAAAACCAAAGGCTGTAAAAGCAATAAAAAGTCTTATTATAAAAGTGAAAAGTTTTTAAATATCCCAAATATATTACGAGATCGACGATCAATTGAGAGAGAAGTTGCGGAATGGTTGTTTTGATCATGACATGCTTTGTCCTATGCAGCCAGACGCGCGATTGGGTCCACTACTATCCTAACACAGACTGACAAAGAACACAAGTGTCGGAAATGCGGTCGATGTTACAGCTCTCGTATCGGTCTCTAATAAACTACTTTTTATTCCAGCATAAACCACAGATTTTTCGAATCTAATTTCCTGTGTTTTGGTATTCCGATCTTATATTATGCATTGCCGTGTACAAAATTTACCAGCAAATATATTGTATTAGGAAGAATTTTTAAAGAATTTTTATAATATAATATTTTCATTAGGCACCAAAACGTTTTGTGCTCAATAACAAAAGTTTCACAAAGCTTTGCAGAGATTCATTTTACACATGAAACTTTTGCTGCATAATCACGTACTTTTTAATAAAAAGATATATGGCTTTGTCTTTATTATGTAGTTACAACAAGATTATTTTTATCATTACGTTGAAAAAAATACGAAAATAAGAAAAAGTAATGAATAAACTATTCAAAACCTATTAAGTGTCTGCTCTGAATTAAAGGTTTACTTTAAATCAATAAACGAAATATCATAAATGCATCATTTATCAATGTGCATCAACTAAAAAATTGTCCAATATATTTATGAAAACACTTATTTCTTATATTTAGTACTGTCATAGAAATAAAGGTAATTTGTAATAATAATTTAAAATTATTTATTCTCTTCATTTATATTCGTTATATTTTTTGCAGTAAAAACTGGCGGTTTCTTCGCTAGCTAAACAGATGAATGTTAAAAGCTGTCATAATCAATATAATTACTCACCATCTCAAGTTTACAGTTAAACATTCTGGGTGTCGTAAGGAGCGACAGAGGGAAATGATACAGGAGAATGGTAGCAGCATCTTCCTGATAACAAATCAAATTAATAAAAAGCTGCGGTTCCGAACGCGCCTACAAAGGATGGCAACTGTGGCAAATATCCTCTCTATGAGGCAATCTATGGAGGAGGCCTATGTAGCATTGGACTCTTGAAAAGCTTTTAAAAATCAATGAAAAAAATTATTATATAATTTTTGACCTAAACTGCTCTTAAATTCTGTAAGCGCAATACAAAATAATGACTTCTAATATGTAAAAATAAATGTTTATTTGTTCGTATTTTATGCACTGCCATACCGTTCATCAGATAGCGATAAAACTGTCAACTTATTGCTTGCACTTTCGCGCAGGTTATAGGCATAGTACAATTAACTTACAGTAGGTGACGCGCGTATCGTACCAACAAATTTATTTGAAAGTTATAATATATCATTAAATTTCAATTATTGTATTATCATTCTTAATTAAATAATATAATCTTCCAAATTTAAAACGATATTTCCACAATTATTTCTTCTGCGGCAGAAACGCGCCGGGTACTAGTTAGTAGATAATAAAATGGAGTGCATGACATTTCCTTTGGCCTTTTTTTTCGATTGATTAATTATATATTATTATTTTAACGTTCATTGTAATAAGGGCTTCAAATTCATAGTACTAGCGAAATTCTAGCATTTTACTTGTGTATTCAACCATATCTACATAATCGTAGATGGACCATTATGCTTAATAGGGCCGCATTATTCAGAAAATTGGTGTGGCAAGGGACCGGCCATATTGCTCAAAGAACTAACAACTAATGATAAAAAAAATATCATGAGTGGCAGCCTCAAACCGTTAAGCGAAGTGAAGGGCAACCTCCACTAGATGGTGTGAAAACCTGGTAAGATATGCAGGTAGTCGATCCTCAAAGGAGGCCTATGTTCAGCATATTGTCATAGGCTGTAATGGTGAAGACGTGGTGGGCGAAGAATGACGAATAACTACTAAGAATTAACGAACAACCTACGAAAGTAGGCATATACTAAAACTTCTAGAAAAGCCATATAATAAAAAACCAAGTTTTCGTGATTTGGTTATTAAATTATTATTATACCAATTATAAAAACTGACCGGTTTCGGCTCATAGTATCATCAGAGTATATAAGAATAACGAACATAATGCAAACATACCTGACCTGACATAATAATTTAAAATAAATATTGTTAAACTAGTACAAGTTAATATCACAAAAATGAAGCTGGAGTTTCACCAAGTGACAATCTGGCAAGTATAAATTATAAAAAAACCAAGTATGTAGAGGCGCCGCTATACCATAAATCATTCCAAAAGTCAAAACATTTATAAAGCTTGAAAATGCATGCAAAAGTCCCAATGTCAGCATGAACATGCACTTCATATATTATGCTCTGAAATAGAATCAACTTAAATACGCTACGTAAATATGAATTATGTTTGCAGTGCTTTTTGAATGTATAAGGCAGTAGATAGAGAAGTTTACTTGGAAGTGAAAGATTATTATGTAAAATATTTATATGTAAAATATATACAAATTATGCATGTAATTCGACACATTCTTGAAGAGGCCTTTTTTTAATAGAAATAAACGAGCACACAGTCCACTTGATGGTAAGTGGATACTGGGGCTCACAGACGTCTACATCCTTCCTCGATTAAGAATCAAAATACAGATGCGTCACCCCTGAGAACTATGATGGAATGACTCGTTATCAGTAAAAAGGATTTCAGTTCTCTAAACTTACCATTAGAAACGCAGCAGCATTGAGCATATCATAGCATTAGTTCTAGAATTATCAGAAACTATTTGAGGAGACAGAAAGTGACGATTAAAATCGTCAGGAGAAAAGGTGATGCTATTATAGTCAAATTGCGATTTTCCATATCCAAGTGTATTGAGAAAGATCCATATATAAGCCGATGGTGAACTAAGTACTGTTTGCATCAATTTCTCGCAGCTTTGTATGCTTGTCACTTTATATCAGTGCGATTCTTCTTAAAAGCACGAAACGTTCCATCGCGGTTTACCATACCCATGCTTACGCCAGTCGTGATCCATGGAACTGAAAGACGCTTAAGTAATACGACACGCATAGGAGCGTGTTCATTATACAGTCCTAATATTATTATGCTGTTAAAGAAGTCGACTTTTTCATCGACTGTGGAAGCAGTATATACAGATGATCAGTTAATAGCATCCGCATCACATTTAAGCTTGTCAATATCTAGTCTAGCAAGACTTCGAATAGAGATTTTTATACGTGGTAGAGCCATGCTGCAGCTATATTAGTAGTATAGTTGTAGCACAAATGGGTCGGCTCGACCGGGGAAGAATAGAATAGAATAGAATAGAATCATTTTTATTCAATATAGATTATAGTACATAATACTTATTGAAAGTCATTTTTAGTATAAGTAGAAGGACTACGCTCTCACAGAATATCAGCGTAAAATAGCAGCTTAACACTGCTGTGTTTCGTATGGTAAGTGTAGACAACCGGAGACCCTTTTTACTGGAAAAGAGGCATTCCATCTTAGTCCTCACGGGTGACGACGCATCTGCATTTAGATTATTTATTGAGGATAGATGTAGATGTCTATGGGTCACAGCAACCACTTACCATCAGGTGGACTGTGTGCTCGCTTGTCACCCTATCCTATAAAAAAAAGATAGACACGGGATAAAGGCTGGGGAGACTTTAATTTATATGACAGGAAAAGCAGGTGATGCCGCGAAAATACAGAAGCAGGGAATTGTCTATAATTAACAATTTGTTCAACGGAGGTGACGGCTATAAGGTCGATCCAAATGTCATTAGAGTTGAAGTTGTAAGGTGGTGCATTTAGAGGCAAAATAGTGAAATTATGTGACATCATGGTTGACCTCAGTTTGCAAGATTTGAGAGAAACCCCTAATAGGTCAGTGCTAAAGTCTCCATGATAATATGATGTGTATAGGCAGAACTGAAAGGCAACAAATTTTCTTCCAATTCGGAGAAGTAGTCCACTTGACTATTAACACTTGACATTAACTTCGACAAAATGTATTCCATTAAACGGAATATAGAGAAAAGATGTGTTTAATCTATACAAATAAATAAAATTGAAGAAATTGAAGTGTCTGTTTGTAATATCAAAAAATAGCTTTTTACTAATTGCATATGAAAGTATATAAGCTACATATAACAAAAACACAATTTTTAAAAATTTTGTCTGTCTGTCTGTCTGTCTGTCTGTTTGTTCCGGCTAGTCTCCGAAATGGTTGGACCGATTTTGATGGGACTTTCAGTGGCAGATAGCTGATGTTATAAGGAGTAACATAGGCCATTTAATTTTAGAATAATAATTAAGGTTCCGCGCAAAAAAATTAAAACCCTAAATTACACGCGGGCAGATAGATTAGCGACATCTCCGCCTCTTTTACCAGTGCGGTCGTTACGGAGTAATATATAACCTGGATGACTATAAGACATGGAAGAGAGTACTGGCTAAAGCCAGCTTTCCGATATGAGTATAGCATTTTTTTATAGGATAAGAGTGACAAACAAGCACACAGTCCGCCAGATGGTAAGTGGTTGCTGTGGCTCATAGACATCTACATCTATCCTCGATTACAAATCAAAATGCAGATGCGTTGTTACCCGTGAGGACTAAGATGTAATGCCTCGTTTCCAGTAAAAAGGGTCTCCGGTTCTCTACACTCACCATACGAAACATAACAGCGTTAAGCTGCTATTGTACGCTGGTATTCTGTGAGAGCGTGGTCCTTCCCCGGTCGAGCCGACCCATTCGTGCTACAACTATACTACTAATATAGCTCTACCACGTACTAAAACATTTTACAACTAAAATTGCCAAAGGTATAAATAAGAAATATTATTGACGTATTTATTTTAAGCTTTAGGGACTTGAAAGTAATTTGAATTACATATTAACATTACGTTTGTCGTTTTAGACAAGTTGTGATGGCTTAAATTTCAAAGTTAAGCAGCTCGTTCAAACCACTCGCGATCAACCTGACAAACCCGCAAGCTCAATGCTGTAAGTATGAATAAATATTTTCAGGTTTTATGTCTATTTTATGCAGCTTGTAAAAACCTATACCCAACAGTGGATTCATAGAGGGTAGTAAAGAAGAAAGCCACCTAAAATCGATCTGTGCCAGGACCAAATGTATTAAAGTTAGTAACGCATTTATAGAGTAATGTATACGCTTTTACAAAAAGAAAATGTAATTTTTATTAATGGACTGACAAAAGAACACACAGTTAACCTGATGGTAAGTAGATACTGTAGCCCATAGACATCTACTTCTTTCCTAGGTTAAGAATCAAAATGCCGATGTGTTCCAGTAAAAAGTATCTCCGGTTCTCTACACTCAACATACGAAACACAGCAGCATTAAGCTGCTATTTTACGCTGGTATCATATGAGAACGTGGTCCTTCTGTGGTTGACTACTCATAGGCTGCAGTAGCCACTTATCCTCAGGTTATTTCGTTTGTTGTTCTCAGAAGTTTAAATAATATTATTAATATTTAGCAAAAATAGTAGATTTGTTTACCACTACTACTACTTAAGTAAAGATACATTTATTTTATTTTCTTACGTCTCTTTTAAGTGAAACAGAAGACATCAGTAATATTATATTTCCTAGCCTATCGAGAGTTTATTGCATGATATAGGCCTACCAAAACTATTGCTTCGTAGGGGGTTATTTGCCAAAGCATTATTGTTTAGGGTTGTTAGCAGGAAGAATCTGAAACTTGATGTTGATAAACTTTTATTATAATGAAAATAAACTACAACATAAGCCAAATATAAGTCACATAACGGGATATCGGTAGTTGAGCAATACGAAAAAATTCTAGCGGAGATCATGTCATTGCATATAGTAGGGACGTATTAACGTATAAACATGAAGTATAGTGCTGCCTCTCACTGACACTTCACAACAAGCCTACGTGACCGGGCAGGCTTTGATCTTATATTATATTGTCTACACAATACAGACGCGAGGAGCTTTCACTATTACCCTTTGAAATAGTGTAGTATCTTTTTTAAACTTAATTTAAAAAGTCGCTGCAAGTAGCTATTGAACAAGCATTTTCATAAAAAAAAATAGTGCTTACTATAATAACCATATGACAATAATTTTGTTTTCAGCCCTTATGACCAGCCCCCTGCGGTGTATAAGCCTCTCTCCCTTTGTCGGGATATTTAAACAAAGTTAGCAGGCTGATTGACGATTGCAGACGTCTAACGTTTTTAACGCTGCCCCTCGTTGCTGGTCTGGATATTTTACATCAGGCATATACCAATACGTAATGATTATACTGACATCTTTCTTCATGTTACTTTGCGAAAATCCATTGTATTAAAAACGTAAAAAACTAATTAGCTTAGATCCGCGTAGTAAAAAAAAAACATAAAATATATCTATATGTTTTACCTAGTTCGAAGAGCTCCCTCAATTGCGTGTACTGTACCCGTCACCATTAACCCCAACACCACTACACTAGGACACGCCATCGTCGATAATACATAATTAATTTTTAACATCTTTAATTAATACAATTAAAAATAACACAAAACCTTCCTCGAATTAAAATTGAAGTTACAGCCTATAATATACGTCCCACAGATGATAGCCACAGGCACCTCTCATTTACTGAGAGGGTTACGCAGCAATAAGTTCGCTATGTTTCTCCTTTGACGACCTTCAAATGTATTAGCGCTGCTCCTTTATAAACATTAACATGTACTCCAATTCTTTTCATGCATCATCACAGCTCATGATCAATGTGTGTTAAGTTTTTTTTAATTCTAATGTTATTAAAATATTACTTTGCTTTACATTCTACTATATTTTTATACTATTAGCCGTAACTGTATTTTTAACTAGTCATGAGATCTTCCTGGCATTATCCAAAGTTATGCTGATTAAAGCTACAGGAATAAATAGGGCGATGGAATTTCCTATGCTACTACCATATTACTAATGATGAAGTTGAGCTAAAACTAAGTAAAATTCAAACAGTTTTTTTGCTGCATATCCAATGAAATAACTCCTTGTCAGTTCCGGATTATACGGGTTGTTGTTATTTGTTTATTAGGTGACAACTTACCTGCTTATTAGACAATAAGTAGGTAAGTTGTCACACGTTAATATAATATATTATGTACATTTAAGTATTACTAAGCTATATTATTTAATTATAATATTCAAAATCATAATCAATAATACAATTTTATTTCAATTACAGATTACAATCGGCAGAAAGTATTGTTGTGGCAAATAACAAATTAGAATCTGCTATAGTTTGTTTATTATAAAATTTTGCAAAGACAGAAGAGGAATGGGACCAACCAGCCGTTTTTCTAATAACATCAATATTGACTCCGTGTTTATTGGCTGCGGATGTGGATGCATGACGAGTGCTATGTGCAT